>JANRMT010026771.1:4665-16869 GCA_026402145.1 Polypterus bichir lapradei | reverse complement strand
TCTGTGATGTTACGCTGGCCTTGTAAAGCAATCAGGAGGGCACTTGGGTAGAAATGTTTGTCTTAAGTCATTGGCACAATAAATTTCCAGGGACATATTTGACGAACAAGGTCACCGGCGAACACAGCGTATTCGATGTAAAAAACGCTTTGCTGAATTTCGCCGAACAACAGTTGTGATAACGCCCAGTTCAGCAGGCCTTGTAAAGCAATCAGGGGGCACTTGGAAAGAAATGTTTGTCTTAAGTCATTGGCACAATGAATTTCCAGGGACATATTTAACGATAAAAGTCACCGGCGAACACAGCGTATTTGATGTAAAAAATGCTTTGGTGTATTTCGCCAAACAACACTTGTGATAACGCACAGTTGAGCAGGCCTTGTAAAGCAATCAGGGGGCACTTGGAAAGAAATGTTTGTCTTAAGTCATTGGCACAATGAATTTTTAGGGACATATTTAACGAACAAGGTCACCGGCGAACACAGCGTATTCGATGTTACAAATGCTTTGGTGAATTTCGCCAAACAGCACCTGTGATAATGCCCACTTCAGCAACACAGAGCAACCCAAACTAAATGAACTTCACCTGGTTCACTTGATTCCAGGATTAAGGATTCAGGTGGTTATAAATGTGCAGGTTACATTTATTTATGTTATACAATGGACTACAAAATGTAAATGTGGCATATCGTTTGTTGAATTATATCACCTTTATGTTATCTATAGATAAAGATGCTTAGATTTGCATTGGGTGTGACGAGGATGGACAGGATTAGAAATGAGGACATTAGAGGGTCGGCTCAGGTTGGACGGTTAGGAGACAAAGTCAGTCAGGCGAGATTGCGCTGGTTTGGATGTGTGCAGTGGAGAGACGCTGAGTATATTGGGATAAGGGTGCTAAGGATAGAGCTGTCAGGCAAGAGGAAAAGAGGAAGGCCCAAGAGTACAGTGTCCATTTTAGGACATCCTCCTCCCTCCGAGAAAACTACATCATTCCTACTACTTTCAACAAAATATTCCTCCTCCCTGCGAGGAATCCCCCATCACCCCTCCTCCCTCCTTCCACCACCGTCCGCTCTCAGTTCTCCGATGTCCGTTTTCCGTCATCCACCCTCCTATCTCTATCATCTGCCTTCAGCTCTCCGTCAACCCCCACACTCCCCCGCCCCAAAGCACATCACGGCATTTTCGTTAATGAAGTGACGTAACACTCCAGCTCCACCTTCTTCACAAGTTCATTCACCAAATTATTTGTCAATTATATTTACAGTAAGAATTTACAGCACGACTCAGACGTGGGAACGAAGGTAAATGACGTTAATTGTTGAGTGTCTTTTAATACTGTGTAAGCATACATATTAAATTTGAATTTTATTCTTGTGAAGAAGGTGGAGCTGGAGTATTACGTCACTTCATTCACGAAAATGCCATTATGTGGGGGGGGGGGGCGCTCGGGGGAGTGTGGGGGTTGACAGAGAGCTGAAGGCAGATGGAGAAAGGAGGGTGGATGACGGAAAACGGACATCGGAGAACTGAGAGCGGATGGTAGTGGAAGGAGGGAGGAGAGGGGAGGGAGGAGGGGTGATGGGGGATTCCTGGCAGGGAGGAGGAATATTTTGTTGAAGATAATAGGAAGGATGGAGTTTTCTCGGAGGGATGAGGATGTCCTAAAATGGACAGTGTACAAGAGAAGGTTTATGGATGTGGTGAGAGAGGAGATGCAGGTGATGGGTGTAACAGAGCAAGATGATGAGGACAGGAAGATATGGAAGAAGATGATCCACTGTGGCGACCCCTAACGGGAGCAGCTGAAAGAAGAGGAAGAAGAACTATGTCCACACATACAGTATATTAAAAAAGCAAAATGTTTCATGAGGTAAACAATGACTGCAACATGGAATAGAGTAAAGTAAGGTAACCCTGAATTCTGATGACATAGGCCTCGTGATGTTAACAATTTAATGTTCTTTGATTAAGCTGTTGGGTGTAAACTGCACAATCTTTTCTAATGATACATTTCTTTTAAATGGCCTTCCTACATTGCAACGCCTGATAAAACCATGTTTTGAGACATGTTGTTCATTCAAATAGACACATGGGGGCAGTGTTCACAATACAGTAGATCATTTTACATATGGGGGCAGACTAGACGCTTTCAGATAAAATGAAATGAGCTGTTTTTTTTTTTTTGCATCAGAGTGAACGGCTGATAGAGTTTACTGTGACACTTGTGCTGATACACAAAAGCAGCACGGCTTTAATGCAATTCAAATGGATGAAGGAAGGTTGCTGCAAACTGTGTGAAACTTTTCTCACGTCTGCAATACACTCCAGGCATCGAGAAGGACTGTGTTAACAGCTGAGAATTACATCACAATAACGTGGCACAACATAGATGAAGACTGACTGATGAAACTGATGCTACTACAGACACACAATATTCCGGTGGGACACACAGCTTGACAGCTTTGCCGAGAAGCCATCTTGAGTTTTGGGAACTCGCAAGCAAAAGTGTTTGAATGTGTCCATTGTAATGCACAAATCTGGTTATCTTTAACCGTGATGAGACGCTACCTGAGCACATGAACTGTCAGCGTGGGTGTTCGGAAAATCCATCCTGAAAGTTCATCTTGATGCACCGCTAACCCAATGTGTGCAGCTAAAGTCAACGATGGTTATCTATTATATAATAAAACACTAAGGCCTGTGTGTCTAGGTCTCAGAGCAATCTGATTGGTCAGTTTTGTTCTGGTGACGCGATCGAAGAGGAAGTGTGAGTGTGAGATGCACGAGGAAATGAGAGGCATCTTCAAAGACAGCAAGTATCAAATGGGGCAGGAGGCAAGAAAGGAGCCTTGAAAATAAAGACACGTCTGAGAAGCAGGCTTTACAGACATGCAGATACAGTGGAGAGGCGCTGAAGGTACACATAAGGCAAGAGATGGTAAACATTTTAAACTGCTTTTATTAACTGTTTTCGACAGGAAGGGTGGCTAGTACTTACTATAATGTACTTGTGAGGTCTCCTCGGGAGTAGTGTGTGCGCTTTAAACTTGAGGCAAACTTTAGTAAACACAGATGACAGTTCCCTTTGTTGTCATGGAAATAGAGAAAAACATTTGCTCCGATCATCCTGTTTGTTCCAGAGGACTGTGTGATGCTTATGATTACTGTCAGCAATGGTAGTTGAAATGATGTCGGTCCTAGTCTCTCTTGCAGTCCCCCTCTATCATCTTCAATTTCTTGGTGCCTTTGGAGGTTTCAGTTTATGTGGAATTGTCTCATTTTAAAGCGGACGTTACTGCCAGCATAGCAGTAGACGGAGAGAATCAGCCACACATCTGCGTTTAATCACAGTAGTAGATAGAGATTCCGTAACTGAAAGCGATCAAAATAAGAGTTTCACAAATATTTTCAACTATTGGAATTTGGATGTGAAAGAAGAAAAGCACACACCAACCAGATCGTTAGAAAGTGGTGAGGTGTGTACAACTTTGAACTGCAAAGATCAAGAGGAGCCCTCTTCAGCTCAATTGGACTGAAATTGAGTGACTGGCTTGGCCATTTTTTAGCTTTGATAAACTCCTGTGTTGTCTCAGCAGTGTGTTTGGATCATCAGCTTGTTGCACAAGTTTGGAGGCCTTTACTGGAACTCCAGCAGATCAGGTGTTTCTCTACACCTCAGAATTCATTGTGCCGCTGGCATCAGCAGTTCCCTCATCAATAACGAGAAGTGTGCCAGGAGCTGTGGCAGTCATACATGCCCAAGCCATAACACCACCAGGACCATAATGTTTAATAGATGAGATGGTCTGCTTTGGATCTTGGGTAGTTCCTACTCTTCTCCACACTTAGCTTTTGCCATCACTCTGATGAGGTTCATCTCTGTCTCTTCTGTCCACAAGACCTTTTCTCAGAATTCTCCAGGCACTTTGAAGTCCTTTTTCACAAACTGTAATCTGCCCATCCTGTTTATGTGGTGTTCATCTTGCAGTATGTCCTCCGTATTTCTGTTCTTGAAGTCTTCTGCTGATAGTCATCTCTGACACACACACATACATCAGCCCCCTGAAGACTGTTTCTGGTCTGTCAGACAGGCGTTTGGGGCTTTTTCTTGACCATAGTGAGGTTTCATAGTGGAGGTCTTCCTTGGCCTACCAGTCCCTTTGTGATTACCGAGCCCACCAGTGTGTTCTTTCTTCTTCATGATATTCCAGATAGTTGATTTTGGTCATCCTAAGGTTTAACCAATGTCTCCAATGGTTTTATTCTTGTGTTTCAGCCTCATGGCTTTTTTGACTTTCACTGGCACTGCTCTTGTCCTCATGTTGAAAAATGGCAACTACAGACTCCAAAGGGTAGAAGCAAGCTGAGGTATCTTATGAAGCCATGACACCCACCTGAGGAATCACAAATCACACCACCGACGCCAATTGTCCCAAACATTATGGTGCCCTGAAATGGGACAGCAGTGTATAAAAAGTGTTGTCATTTCTACATGGTGTGAGGAAAATGTGTACCAATCCCCTTAAATGAAGGTCTGCCATGTGCACTTTAATCACGATGTCTGAATTGTTTAAAATGTGCAGCAAAGGGGTAAATCAAGGAAAAAAATATGTCTTTGTCCTAAACATTATGGAGGAGGGCACTGTAGATCCCCAAAGTTTTGTAAATTCATTGAATTGGCATCCCTTAGCATTGTCTGTGATGGTTTTATGTCCCATCCAGGGGTTGCTCTGAGGGCAGCCTCTAGGCCAGGGGTGTCAAACTCCAGGCCTGGAGGGCCGCAGTGGCTGTAGGTTTTCATTCTGACCCTTTTCCTAATCATTGACCAGTTTTCACTGCTAATTAACTCCTTTTCCCTTCATTTTAATAGCCCTCTTTTTAAGGATTCAGTCCTCTGAATTGATTCGTTTCTTCATGAAATGGCAGCCAAACAGAAATGAGACTTGAAACGAACTAACAGATGAGCAGCTAAACTGGGATTTCAAATTCCAACCAATTTCACTCCAGCCAATCTATTAATGAGAAGCTGATTCTTGCTGTTAATTAATTAAGCCCGTTATTTAATTTTGTGGTCTGTTGCTGCTCTCATTCTGCCACAGCAGACATTTCCTAAACTGTTGATTTTCTGTTCGTCAAAATGTTTTGGTGACCTGAGAGATCATCCTTACTGAGACCTTCACTTTTCTTTATTTTTTGTGTCTCATTATTGTTTGGCTGCTAATTAAAAAAAGAGACAACTAAGGAGCCTGAGTCAAGTTAATTAAAACTAAAGCAAAAGAAGTTAATTAGCAGCAAAAGCTGGTCACTAATGAAGAAGATGGTTAGAATGAAAACCTGCAGCCACTGCGGCCCTCCAGGCCTGGAGTTCAACACCTGTCCTCTAGGCTAACACAACCCAGTCCTGGAATACACGTGTTTGGAAAATGAAAAAAATGTGAGGAAACAAGCCATTACTGTCACAACCTGCAAACATTTCTTTCTGGGGTGGGCTTTGGACTGCAAGCAGACAAGCCAGCCAGATTGACATGGACCTTTAATCCTGCCCTGAGGAAAGTGATCAATTACCTTCTAGGCTGCTGATTTTGTGCCAGTCCATTGTGAATTGGGGAGGGGGCTTTGGTGTGAGGAAATGGAAAAGAGGTCAGGGGCAGCGTGGCCACCCTACCCAAGCTGCAGCTCCATGGGGGATGGGGATGGGGGAAGTGGGGGTCCCATTAGCCTTACAGGCACACTTAGGAATTGTTTCCTTCAACGAAACATTTTTTTTTTCTTATTAATGATGTCACATTGCGTGCCGCACTCCATACAAAAGCTGTGACCATAGCATTTTTAAAACCATAACAGATAAAGAGAAGAAAAAGAAAAGAAAAAAAATACACTATGTGCATTTCAAGGTGAGGCAGGTGTCAAAGTGTTGTTTTTCATGTCATCTCCTGAAAAGCCGGCTTTCTTTGGCACAAAGCGTTGCGTGTCCTGTTTATGATTTTTTTTTTTTTTTTTTAATTTTTCGCAGTGCTTGAGTGGCTTTCATTTTGGGCTGTGGTTTTATATTTTTTAACACCTCCTAATTGGTACCGCCAGGGTTATTTGCATGTGTTTTATTGTACATGTGGGTTTTTATGTGGAGTACTTACACTATGGCAGGGCTGTGATAGCTGATGAACTATTATGAAACAACATCTAGTCTGACGCCTTATTTAAAGAGAAGTTGTATTATGTAATGAGGATCATCTTTGGGAGAAGGGCAGCACGGTGGCACAGCGGTAGCGCTGCTGCCTCGCAGTTAGGAGACCTGGGATCCTCCCAGCGTGGAGTTTGCATGTTCTCCCCGTGTCTGTGTGGGTTTCCTCCCACAGTCCAAAGACATGCAGGTTGGGTGCACTGGCAATCCTAAATTGTCCCTAGTGTGCACGCCCTGCGGTGGGCTGGCGCCCTGCCTGGGGTTTGTTTCCTGCCTTGCGCCCTGTGTTGGCAGGGATTGGTTCCAGCCGACCCCCATGACCCTGTAGTCAGGATGTAGCGGGTTGGATAATGGATGGATGGATCTTTGGGAACAAAATCAAATCCATGCAGATGAAAGGGTTAAGCTGTAGGAATGCACTCCCAGGTGCCCGTAGATGAAACTATTAAGGCACAGCACCAAATACTCTACATGTGGTCACTAGGGCCTAAAGCAAGAAAAAGTCTAAAGGGTCTAAACCCAAACCAGGGCCCTTTTCTGGATAAGGTCCTGGCTGTCTGTCAGTCCGACGATGGATGCTGGCCATCCACTCGTCCATCTCTGACACATGGAAGGATGAACCTGTGAAAAGTAGGCGTCGACACTGGTGGTAGTGAGGGTTCTCAATCCTCAAGCACACCTCTGTCCTTCCTGTCGGGACTTCGTGTGCAGGTCCACGAGGAACATCAGGAAGTTGCTCCACTTGGCGGGTAGGTTGTTCAAGTCAGCCTTAGTCAGGACTTCACTTCAGATCTTACTGCCATGGACGAACCGACGAACCTACCAGGAATGCACAACTCTCAGTGGTGTCACTCAGGAGGTTGTAGACCATGCAATCCGCTGCGCCATGGTAGGGTGCTGACTCATTGGGAGGGGGCTTGCATAAGGAGGCAGTCTTTTCATGGCCCCTGTGTAGAGTAGATTCGGGAATTATACAGACCCCCTTCAGTGGTTTCACATTTTGTTAATCATGCCTTGCGCTAGAGAGAAAGAGAGAGAGGTTGGGAACCTGCGGTGATAGCGTGTCGCTACACCCACCACCACACGACATACCAGCTGGTGACACCTTAGCACCACTCTGAAACTGGAGTTCTTTACATACATTTTTCCCCTCATCAAGCAACATTCAAAACAAATGTACCTCTATATATCTATCTATACTAATAAAAGGCAAAGCCTTCACTGACTGACTGACTCACTGACTCATCACTAATACTCCAACTTCCTGTGTAGGTAGAAGGCTGAAATTTGGCAGGCTCATTCCTGAATTTCTTCGGATTTTGTATACATCCGTCCATCCATTATCCAACCCACTATATCCTAACTACAGGGTCACGAGGGTCTGCAGGAGCCAACACAGGGCGCAAGGCAGGAAATAAACCCCGGGCAGGGCACCAGCCCACCGCAGATTGTGTAACATGTTCAGTATCGATGACAATACAATAATCTGTCAAAACCGATGCAATTAAGAAACAAATTTCACCATAATTAATGGTTATGCAATTCCAATTAACGCACACACAACAATGACAGAGAGAGAACATAATGAGATATAGGAGCATACAAGTGAGAGACGCATCGGATTGCCCCCACTTGCCTCTTCTAGTAAATGTAGCGGGTAAATACACGTGTCGCCCTTACTTGTTTACTCTTGCGAAGGAGTAGCCTTGATGATCACGGTGAGCAGGTATTGCTGTAATCTTGCTATTCTGTCCTCGATATTCGTGTTAATCCCATAAGAGCCTGAACAGAAAAACAGAGACCAAAATAAAATTCTTTGTAGTATTTAAATAATCCTACAAAGAAGATATATTATGTAATACTTTCCCATTCATGAAAAATGATTAAAGAAAAATCATTTGCAAAATACATAAAAATTAAATGTATAAAATGTTTTCTTCAAAGTGAAACGATTTTATTTACCACGCACTAAAAAGCAAAAAATAAATTTTTCTTTAACCACAGTTTTTCATGGTTTATATCTGACTAAATAAAATCGTGGGGCGCACATAAATTAATTCATTCAATCAATTAATAGAATAGCTACCGGATGGTTTGGCAATTTCAGCATGTCAGTGGGGACATTCGATTACTCACGGATGTGTCTGCGTACAAGACTCTCAAAATGCTGGGGCATTTCCATCAGAAAACGTAAAGCAATTAGACTACTGGTTGGCAGCGGTCTCCTCCCATTCTTATTACCGTATGTACTTGCATTAAAGTTCTCCTGCAGATAAGTCGGGGCTTGATTTTACCGTATCATTTCTGGCATTTTATAATGTCGGTCATGTAAGTTGGATGCGGAAAACTCCCGCTATTGGTCCAAGAGATTATGATATGCTAACGCCCACCTGAGAGAGTAACCACGGAGCATGCTGCCCTTTTTTTCTATGTATTGTGCTTACATGACCACATGGTAATTCCCGAACTATTCTGAAGTGACGTTTGTTTTTTGTATCTCACACCCTCATACACCGTTATTGTAAGAGCATCCCTTATGTATGATGGAACGTTCGATCTGAAGAAAATATGAAGCTGGTTTTAAATTAAAAGTCGTTGAAGTAGCAAAAGAAATTGGTAACTGTGCTGCTGCAATGAAATTCAATGCATCTGAGAAACTGATGCAAGATTTGAGGAGGCAAGAAAATGTTCAAAGAAAATTTAAAATGACAGCATATTCTCGCAGACAAGTTCTCCCGCGGATAAGTCAGGACTTGATTTTACAGTATAATTTCAGGTATTTTATAATGTATAATGTGTAATATTTTATATAAGTGTCGCATTTTTGAACGGGCATATAAGTCGGGGGTCTCATTTTATAATCGATTTTTCGGGTTTCAAGACCCAACTTATACGCGAGTATATACGGTACTTTCATCATAAAATATAAAAAATAAACAACATTGTAATTGCCCACCAATATGAAGAAAAAAACAACATTTTAATTCCCCACCATGCTAAACAACTTTCAAAAAATGTTTTAATCAATGAATTTATGCACGTCCCACGATTTTATTTTGCCACATTGAGGACGCTAGGGTTTGCTATTGCCTATTTGAACCCGTTAGACAGACGTCCAAGACACATGTGGAAAAGCACAGAAGAATAATCTTTAATACTTCTTCAATAAAGTGCCCAAAGCACCACCCTCCACAATTCTCAATAATAATCAATACAATAAATACCCAACAGTCAATCCTCCACGCCCAGCAGCTCCGTCCTCTACCACCCAACTCCGGCTCGACCTGCTGGGGTTTCCCAGAGTCCTTTTAAAGTCTCTGACCCGGAAGTATTTCTTCTCCGGGTCACCAACACATCTTCTTTTATCAATCGTCCCGGAAGTACTGCGGGCTTCCGTCCTCGTGACCCTGAAGTACTTCTGGGTTGACGTCCTCATAATATCCCCCTGGATCTTGGTGAGCTCCCCCTGGCGGCACCCACGGTACCCAACAGGGCTGAGGATATGGATTCCATGTCCCATGCTGCCCTGCGGGAATCCGAGGAGCTATTTCCATCCAGGGGAGCTGCCATCTAGCGCTCCGGGGGATGTAGTATCTTGAAAAGGCTGTTTTCTGTAGTGACCTCCTGACCAGACTGAAATGCCGGCCATTCACCACAACATATAACCACAAAAATTGTAGTCAAAGAAGTTGATTTTTTGTTTTTTAGTGCATAAAAGTAAATCAAATTGTTTTATTTATTTTTTTATATATTTTACTTATTTAGCCATCTCAAAGGCAGCATGCAGATCCAAAAACTTTAGGTAGACATTCTTGTTGTTATCTTAAGATATTTCAGTACCGGAGCACTGGAGGTGCAGAGAGTGCAGATGCGATCCTGTGTTTGCTCTGGAAGCTGCCAGCTCCTCTTCTAATTTCCCTTATAAGTGTGTCCTTGATACATTTTGTTTACACATTCTTTCAAAAATTCCAGGGAATTGATAGGAAAAAGTGATGCTTACCAGAGTGTGGCTTCCAAAAAATCAAACTCATAGGTAGCGCGTATCTCAAAATAACAAATTAGTTTTGTTAAATAATCTAAAATATAGTGTAGCATTTCAGGATGTGATGAGCACTTTTTAGGAAAACTTCAAAACCGCAACATCTCCAAATGACTAATGATTTTGGATCCAAACCTGAATAAATACACACTAGAGGGAAAACTGATGCCTAAATAGAATGTGCTTTGTTAAAAAATTTCATTTCTTAAACCCATTTGGAAAATAATGGTAGCTAAATTATTCCAGCAGAATCTTGGATCGGGCGTGAGTTTATCTCAAGGGACACTCGTCCACTCGCATAGATTTACTCGTAATTAGCCACTTTTGAAAATAGTTAACCAAATACGCCCGTCTTTCAGTTAAACCTCTGGACCATTCTTTGGAAAATACAGTGCCCCCTCAATAATGTTTGGGACAAAGACCTATTTTTCCTTTACTTACTCCTCTGTTCCATGGTTTAAAATTACATCTCAAGCCATTCAGATATTGTGATTAAAGTGCACATTACTGACTTTAAATTAAGGGGATTTACAGACATTTCGGTCACACACTTTCTCCATTTCAGGGCACCATAATGTTTGGACACAGCAATGGCAGGGTCTATTAAAGCCTTTGTCATATTTAGAACTTTGTCACATATCCGTCACATGCAATCTGTGATTCATGGACAGCAGCAGGTGCTGAGGGTCTTCTCTGGTGATGTTCTGCCAAGACTCTCATGCAGCCATCTTCAGCTCCTGCTTGTTTTGGGGGCTTGTGCCATGTTAGTCAGTTGTATTTGTTTTAAAGGTTGATGCCTTGTGTTATGGAGATGCAGTTGGTTAGTGCGGCTATCTCTCATACCCCTGTAACCCAGTCACTGTTTGTGTGAATCTTTCATATCCTCTCCATATTTGTGCATATTTCCTCTCACATCCCCATAGGTCAATTGGTGACACCGTGTGGGTATGTGTGTGAGTGGCACCCCTGTTTCTTGCAGGGCTGGTTTATACTTTACACTTTAAAGCTGGTATACTCTCTGGCCCCCACAACAATGAGTTGAGGTAGGTGGGTTTGAGAATTTTTCTCCCGTCTGAGGGTTGAGTGAGGGGGCACTAACGATTATTATTTTTTGATTGGTGAATCATCCGTAGCAGTGACTTGAATCCTCAGCCATCAAGGGCTACATTTACTGCAGACTGCTGATGAATTCAGAGCTTCCTGAATTAAAGTACAGTAATTACCGCAGTAATTCTGGGCAACTTTTTCTTTCACACATACCCACCATAGCCACGCACAGTAACAACTTGACTGACGCTTCACCAATCAAAATGAATACTCACTAGGGCCCACCCACTTCACTTTAAATGGGTGAAAAAAACTGAAAATGACGATTTGCATTTCAAGTTGTGGGAAGTGTCACTGAAAAAAAATAGTAATTTGTCATTATCTGCGTTGTTGTGTTCTTGAAAAACATGGCGGAAATGGAAAACTTGGATACTGAAGCCCTGGTTCTATAGGAAAAGCCAGAATTGAAAAAAACTGTTTTAACGAGAGTGTGCTCCAGTACACTGGTGTCATCGGTAAGGTGTCATCAGAATTTAATGGGTGTTCCAGGCAATTCACAACACAGCGAAGCCGAACCTGATCTCACCGTGATAATATCTCGCACTGCCACCTGGTGGATTCCTCCAGATTTACGTAAAGTATGCACGCAAGTATAAACAGTACAATGCTTGCGTAGCAGGAGCGTCTGCTGCAGCATGTATCACGTCGCGTAAAGTATAACCCTGGCCTAAGTGTGCTACACCTAGTTGCGAAATTCGCAATTAAGTCGAGATTGTGCGGCAGGTTATTTTTGAGTACCCCCTCATACGGGATTTGATTACCAATCAGTGTCCTGTGAGGTGAATGTCATTCATCTGATAACTAGAAGGGAATATGAAATTGCGTTCTTTTGCAAGTGACAGAAAGGACAAATTTCATCTGAGGAACTCTG
>JANRMT010026586.1:0-11490 GCA_026402145.1 Polypterus bichir lapradei | reverse complement strand
TTTTTTTTTTTTTTTTTTTAATATATATATATTCTTTTAAATAGGTTTATTATAGTCACAGACAGGACCAGGGGAAAACAAAAACAAAAGAAAAAGGAAGAGAGTGGGGAAAGAGTCAGATGGTGGACAATGGAAGAAAAGATAAAAAGGAGGATAGAGAGAGAGGGGGAGACTAAACAAAACACCGACAAACTGCTTCAATACCTGTTGAGAAAAAGGGAAAAAAAAAAAAAAAAACAGCAGACAAAACCACAGCAACCAACATCTATATCAATCACAGTGAATAATAAAGATTAAATGCTATTGAACAGCACATAGTACTAATATTACAAGATAGGATTAGAGGGACCTGCTAAGCAAGACAGTGTGTATCTGTGATTACCTGATTATACACACATGTGTTCACCTGTGTGCACACCTGTGCATGTGAGCGCGCTTGTATTCATAGGGTTCTTCCATGTAACTGTCTAATAGTGTAATAGTGTGTGTGGGGAACTGCAGCCCCGCTCCTCAGGACCCGAAGCAGATATGTAGGAGACCCGTGCCCCAGACATCCAGAGAAACCCCCGGACACAGGAGTCCCAGGTGGATCCACACAGGGATGACTGCAGCCCCAACTCAGAAAAGAGCAGAGGAGAGCCCAGGAGGAAGGTCATCCAGCAGCCACTGTGCCAAAGCCCTGGGGGGCCATGGTGGCGAGCCCGCGGGCCCCGTCGGCAGTCGGCTGCACCAGGGCGGACCGGGCTCTGGGCCTAGGGATCCAAGAGCCCCCCGCTCACCAGCAGGGGCCTGACACAGCTGTGAGGACCAGGTCCCGCCAAGCAATCGCCGGGAGTGAACCAGCACCCACCCGAGTATTCAGCCCCGGACATCGAGAACCGCCAACACAACAGCGGCTGGGGGGATCATCCCCCGGCGGGGGGGGGGGGGGGGGGGAATAAGGCCCCCTCCCCTGAGGGAGCTTGCGATGTTTTGAGTGAGGTGGAGTCTAAGACCTGACCTGACACAAAGACATAGACATACAGGCACACGTATACACAAGCATACGTTTCCACCCTCATGTGCACATATGCAAACACTCACACGTTCACCCAACATGGAGACATACAAAAATGAACACTGTACACACACTCACACTCCCCATGTATACTTTACCTCTGGGGTAAAGTATACATGCAATGCTAGCTGTCCCACATAGTAGTGCCACAGGACAGTGAGGAGGGCCCTACCCGGCTCCCTACTCCTGACGTCACACTTCCTCCTCCCCTCGGCCCACAGCCCCTGTCTCAGATTAGCGCAAATATATCGCTCCTTCAAGCGAACTATGATTCTTAGCAAGAAGAGAGAAATCGCAAAATCAAGAGGAATGTTCAAGCAAATTCTAGAAAAAAGCCTGATCTAAATCCGTTAAGTAGTTGTCTCATTCACAAGCTAAGCAGATGTAAGATAAGACCCGAGGTTGGCGTGTGAGTGAGGAGGGCCCCGCCCCCCTCGCCTCAGTCCGCTGCATCAAATAAATTGGTAACACAAGTGAACTATGATACTTAGTGCAATGAGAGAAGTCGCAAAATCAACCGGAATGTTCAAGCAAATTATAGAAAAAAAAACGCTCTAAATCCGTGAAGTAGTTCTCTCGTGAAAAGCAGACAGACAGACAGATGTTGGATTTTTATATATAAAGAGATTTAATCCCTGTGGATTTACTTTGGCTTTTTGACACTGATCAACAGAAAAAGACTCTTTAAAATCAAAGTAAAACCAGTTAGCCAAAATTAATTACAAATATAAAACACAATAATTTATTGTAGAGGTTTTCACCCACGCTTCATGTCAGTAACTAGTAGATGACAGCCATGACAACTTTGTGTCTGTGTGCAAAGGTTTCCCACTGTCAGCTTTGTATTAATTACATATGTAAAACACTAAATAATCTATTGATCAGAGTGTTGCTTTATGCTATTTTGAGGTTGCTGATCACAGATATGATCAAATTTTAGATATTTCATATTTTTACTGGGGGTCCTAGCCCTCTAAGCGTCACTCTCAGAAGGTTAAAAATGGCCAATTTACAAGGATGGAGCAATTTTTACAACACAGTGTCCCAATCAATGCACCGTCGCACTGGAATCCATATTCAGACACCACAGGGCCCATCTTCACAAGCAGGTCCCTGGGAAGGACAGCGGGAAGAGGCAGCAGATCCTCAGACAGGGCCGTCTTAATGCATGGGCACACTGGGCAGTTGCCTGAGGGTCCTACGAACATAGGGGCCCCATGCTAATCTATGTATGTTGTGACTCGCTGAGTGGTTGTGTAGGTAAGGGCCCCTAGTGCACTGCTTTGCCCGGGGGCCTATAATGCTGTTAAGATGGCCCTATCCTCGGGGTCTGCTAGAAAGGGAAACATTTTGAGGATCCATCTATGCAACACCCGACCTGGTACCACTTGTCAAGCTTGGGTCACAAAGTCGCACAGGAGAACAGAGAAGGTTTTTCAAGGAGTAAAATCTTTATTGCTGTACTGGCAGATACAAACACAAGTCCCTTTCAGAAGCGGTCTGGCCACACAGGAAACAGCTGTCAAACGTGATGCCTCAGCATGTGTCCTGGTCAAAAGGACACAAAGTCATCCTCATTGAGAAGGTACAGCGGCTCATAAGCAGCGACCAGAGCAGAGGGAGTCTGAGGAAGAGAGGACAGGAGAGTGAGACATTAGGACGGCCGCAGCTCGGTCTTTTAAATGTTTGAAGCCTCTCGCGTGGCAAGCCTGAAGATGATCCCGCAAAGAGGAGGAGTCAGAGTGTACAAGAGTGTGTTTATTTCCCATTGAGACACTGTTTAACTGGGAGTTTCTGAAGAGCGGCCGCGTTTCCGTGCGGCAGCGGTCACACTATTTACAATCCCTATAAAAAGTATTGGAAGTTTTTATTTTTCTACAACATATGTGGATTTACTTTCGCTTTTTGACACCGATCAACAGAAAAAGATTCTTTAATATCTTTGATAAAACAGATCTCTGCCAAAATGGTCTAAATTAATTACAAATATAAAACACAAAATAATTTATTTCAGAAGTTTTCACAACCCTTCAAGTCAGTAAATAGTAGATGACAGCTTTGTGTCCGTATTTAAAGGTATCCCACTGTCAGCTTTGCAAACATGGACTCTGGGGTCATGACCTTGAATTAATCTAAAGTCCTTATAAAAAGTCAGCCTTTTGCACTGTGCTTTATCTGATCTGCAGATAAAACCTTTGTTACATTTTTGATTATTTTTCTATGACTTGCCAGGTTGCCAGGTTTTCGATTTTTGCCTTTCGTCTGGGTTTCGGTCGCTTTGTCTTATTTTTTATTTTCGTTTGTTTTTCCTTTTGCTCACATCTCCCGATTTAATTCAAGAAACTAGTTATCTGTTTTCCTGCTGAGAGAGGACATAACGTTTGTTTGACCTGTCACTGCGCCACATGGCTAATTGCGCATGCATTCAGCCGACATGTGGAATTAGCCATGCAGTGCAGTGAGTGAGCGCACAGAGATCAGTGTTATACATCCAGCAACAGTATTCATAATATTCTCATTATGGTCAGCTAATGTGGGTGTCAAATAAAAGCATGAGATTTGTTGTCTTTAACTCCTAAACTGCCACATACTTGGGGGTTAATGCACCCCTGGACGCCAAATACTTTCTTGCTGCACTTTTTAAGGAAACATCACAATTCACAAAGAAAATGTGAAATTTTAACAGAACACATTTTTTCATGTAAAGAGCATCACAATTACTGAAACACTTTTCATTTTTGAACTGTAAAAATTACTGCAACAATCTCTTATTATATCTACAAGGTGCAACTGACGCCATTGATGACATTCAGTAAATCGCCAAGTCAACTGAGCTTGAACTGGCTGCTGACAAGCACACAGAGGTCAACGCTGACGCTTGCAGGCTAGTCTAGTGCAGCGGCTGAATCCCAGGGACATTGATGCTGATTCACTAGGGGGCGCCAGTGGTCATGAGCTGGCTGCTCAACGAATGTACGGCATGGACTGATCAGCTCTGGCGAGCTGGCAAATTGCACTGGGAACCAACTATAGCCGGTTGCAGCATTCATTGAATGTACGTCGCTGAATATACTTGGCTCTGGCAGGCTGGCAAATTGCATTGGGAACCAAGTATAGCTGGTTCCAGTGGTTTAAGGGTAAAAATTCATGACGGGTGAAAATGCAGCTGGAACTCTAAGCATATGTGAAGCAGAATAAGGTTGAGTACAATTACAGTACTCATGTGTGACAGTTATACTCATAGCGGTTACCGCTCTATCAAGTCACTTAAGCCTCACAAAGTTTTGTGGGGTACTGGGAAAAAGAAATGTTTTTGCAGGATAAAACTTGGCAAACAAGGGCACCAGAGAAACTAGCATATACATTGCAAATGACGTTTTGGTGAATTTCATCAATCAGTACCACTGAGTAATGTCGTTGTCGTTAGTTCAGGCAGACGTTTGCATCATTAAGTTGTGACAAGACCCAACAAATTCAAAAAATGCTGAAACCTTCAGAAAAGACCTAAGCCCTACAACAATTTAAAAAGTCCTGGGGCCTAAAAATTGTCAAACATTGGAGGAAAACCACAAAATTCTTTCCCCAAAAATATCAAAACCTTTATTTTTTAATTAGTAGTTCTGGGGTGTTGTACCATGTTAGCCATTATGAATGCAGTGAGAAGTCAAGCAAAATGACCCCTTTTATTGGCTAACTAGAAAGATTACAATATGTCAGCTTTCACGGCAACTCAGGCCCCTGCTTCAGGTGAGATGTAATACAGAAACTGGAATTCCCTGTGATTATATACACACTAGGACAAGTAAAAAAAAATTTGTAAATCTTTAAGTGAGACATCTTAAATGTACAAAAATTAATAGACCTCTTCAGGCTAAGATTCATTTAACAAGAGAGGAGAACAATGTATGTTCAAGATCTTTGGATAAGATAACTGTCCAACAATTTAAATCTAAAAGGTACACATTACAAAATATCTCAAAAGAAGGAGGAAGAGGAGGAGGTTTGGAACATACGCTGATTACAGCGCATTTCCGCCCCCACCACATGATGAACCACCCAGATTAGGATCCGAGTGTACCAGAAGCATCAAAAATAAATCAAAGAGACTTGTTTGTAACCTCACAGCGTTTTCTCTGATTCCTTCATGTTTGATTTTCACCTTTCATTTCCTTTTCTACCCACAGCCTTTCTTCCACATATTTTACACAGCTTCCTTAACTACATGCTACATCCAGCACTTCTTTGTGTTGTAGCAGTAGGATCTGGTAAGTCACGGCCACCATTCAGCTTTTACCATAAGCTATTCAAGCCGAACTCACTGTACTCTTGGAAAGCCCATAAGAGGTAGAAGAAGAGGGGAACTTCAGATGCAAGGGTCAGAGTGCTGGCGGCGGCTTTTCACTTCCATCCCGATCTCGTCTTTCACTATAACTTAGTCATGAGATTTCTGTCTGCCCAGCTCCTTCGTTATGTTATGCTTAATCCATTTATACTGAGACATATGGAAGGGTGATGAAATTTAAACCAAACTTTGTAAAAGTGTGGAATTTGTCATGATTTGATTATGTTACTTGAACCTAAAAAAAAAATCCTTTGAAGAAAGTGGAGCTGGCAGTCATCGGCGGCTGCTTTCGTTGCCTTGATGCTGTGTGGTTCACTCAGACACCCCCACCGAGAGTTCGAGTTGCTTTAGATAAAGACGCCACCCGTTTTGCAGGAAGGGCGCCTGGCGCCATATGTCTCAAGGCGGTTCTGCAGTGTTTGAAGGGTTGTGTTTTACAAGAAGAGCAAAAAACGATAAGAGCAGGAGAATTTCTTTCTCTCATAAGGCACCTCCATCAAACAGTGGCTGATGCCAACGCTAGTAGAATGCAAACTGGCAGCCTTTCACGCCAATTTAGTGATCGTCAGTACATGAGTGGACATCACACTACGTTCAGACTGATACAGTGGATTTCTGTTGTAGATTCAGTTTTGAATGAAATATCTGACATTTTTTTGCCCTTTTATTGGGTAACTAAAAAGCTTTCGAGGCAACTCAGGCCTCTTCTTTAGGCAAGATGTGTATCTGCAGTCTCTGATTGTGACTATGACCTAAAGCAACATCCTTAACTTTAAAATTGCTTCGGGGTGCTGTACAAATGACTGGCCCTGTGCTCTGACCCCCAAAGGTCATGCAAAAAGATAATTTCCCCTCGCTGATTAACAATGCATATCAAATCAAAATAATCAAAATCTGCTCCAGTAATCCATGCACCTTACTTTGTAAGGGAAAAAAAGTAATGAGTTACTGATTGATTGTGGTACTTCTAACCCATGTGGTCCCTAGCAGGGTTGTGAGAGCCAGGGTTCCATAGTGTAAGGCAGCAGCATGGGAGAGAGATCTAAGAAAGTACAGGAAAGTAGGGTGAAGTAGTATAGACATGTGATGTGGAGAAAGGACAATTATGTGGGCAAAAGAGTGATGGGATTGGGAGTCCAGGAGAAGAGAAATCGAGGGAGGCCAAAGAAGAGGTGGATGGATAAAGTAAAAGAAGATCTGAAGGAGAAGGGTGTGAATGGCGAGACGGTGCAGGACCGTGCTGTTAGAAGAAGGTTGGTCAGGCACATCAACCTCACATAGAAGTGGGAAAAGCTGAAGAAGAAGAAGAACTCTGATTGATTGTGGTACGTAAAAGCCCAAATTGTACACTTGCAAGTCTTTCTCTGCCTAAAGATACAGTTAATGTGAACAACTCAAAATGAGTGTTTTTGCTTTTATGGGAACAGTTGACTATTTCTTGGTATAGAAATAAGAGCAGAACAGTGGAGCAATCTAGCATTTTGTGGAGAGTAAAGCTAAAGAGAAATGAGCAGCATCTCGGTAACCTTAACAATAAAATATCTGCGGGGTGGACCATAAATTCCTTTTCTCTTCATTCATTAGTAAACAAAATAAGTTTAGCCCTTTGACCCTTCAAAAGCCCCCCAGCCCTCCAAAAGAATGTAGCTTTTCTTCCATGTCTGTTGAGAGGTAAGAAGGATGATATACTGTGAGTCAAATCTTACGATGAATGTTTAGAGCTGAAGTGACCTCTGAGGAAACACAGAGAAGATGTGCGTTTGGCTGTAAGCCTACCGAGAGCAAGCAGACACTGCCTGGGTCATGTCAACAAGTCGAGAAGAGCGACTGGCTGGCTTCAGATGGGCCTCTATAGCCGTATATCAACCTGTCCTGCTCGGTAGTCTTTCCCAGGGGGGCTTACTGTATATGGCACATCACTCGAGGACTTTGAACTGTCTTCTTCATTTATATGGCATACACTATGAACTCATGAATTCATGAATAATGGCTGGACGGAGGGTTTAAACTTAAAATACTGAATCCTTTATGTTACATCATATTGCATTCCTAGCTGGCCCAGTCCACAATAAATCATGGGCTATAGATCTCGCTCTTCAATAAACTTGACTTGGCATTCAGTCTGGGGCTTTATCCTTGACCTGCCCATTCTGAAGCTTTTGTCTCATATCCTGATAAAATCCATTGCATTTTTCATTCCAACAAATGGCATATGCCAATGACTCTATAACCTCTAAAACAGGGATCTCAAACTCCAGTTCTGGAGGGCCGCTGTGGCTTCAGGTTTTCATTCTAACCCTTTTCCCTAACCCTAACCCTAATTTAATTCTAACCCTAGTGACCGACTAATTAACTTCTTTTGAATTCATTTTAATTGACTTGCTCTTGAAGATTCAGACCCAATAATTGTTTCTTTATCCTAAATTAGCAGCCAAATAATAATGAGATACAAAATGAACCAAAACATGACCAGCAAACTGTGACCATCATACAATATCTGAAAATAAAAAGGGTGGAGGTCTCAGGAATGTTGATCTGTTCAGGTCCCCAAAAACATTTTAACAGCGCTCTTAGAAAAGCAAAGAAGCAAATCAACAATTTCGGAAATGTCTGCTATTGCACAATGAGAGCAGCAACAAACCACGGAATTAAAGAACAAGTTTAATTAAGCATCTGGTTGGAGTGAAATTGGTTGGAGTTGGAGGCTTTAACTTAGTTGGTCTTCTGTTGGCTCACTCACTTCACATTTCATTTCTGTTTAAGGAAAGAAACAAAGTAATTCAGAGGAACGATGAATGTAGTGAGAAGTCAAGCAAAATGACACCTTTAATTGGCTAACTAAAAAGATTACAATATGCAAGCTTTTGAGGCAACTCAGGCCCCACCTCGAAAGTTTGCATATTGTAATCTTTTTAGTTAGCCAATAAAAGGTGTCATTTTGCTTGACTTCTCACTACATTCATAATCGCTAACACAGTACAACACCCTAGTACTACAGAGGAACGATGAAGAAATTCCGGGGAACAAATCTTAAAAAAACAAGTCAATTAAAACTAATTCAAAAGGAATTACTGTGTATATACTCGCATTTAACTTCTCCTGCAGATAAGTCGGGACTTGATTTTACTGTTTATTTTCTGGTGTTTTATAATGTCGGTCGTATGTCCGAATGTGGAAAACTCACGCTATTGGTCCAAGAGATTATGATATGCTAACGCCCAGTTAAGAGAGTAACCACGGGGCACATGGCCATTTGTTTTCTATGTATTGTGCCTACGTGACCACACGGTAATATCTGAACTATTCTGAAGTGACCTTTGCACTGTTTTGTGTTTTTTGTATCTCATACACTCATACATTTATAGTAAGAGCATCTCTTATCTACGATCAGAAGAAAATATGAAGTTGGTTTTAAATTAAAAGTCGTTGAAGTGGCGAAAGAAATTGGTAACTGCGCTGCTGCAACAAAATTTGATGTGTCTGAGAAGCTGATGCAAGATTGGAGGAGGCAAGAAGATGTAAAAAAAAAATAAAAAATCAAGTATCGCATTTTTGAACGGGCAAATAAGTCGGGGTCTGATTTTATGAGCCATTTTTCGGGTTTCAGTATTGACCTAACTTATACGAGAGTATATGCAGTAATTAGCAGCACAAACAGGTCATTAAATAAGAAAAGGGTTAGAATGAAAACCTGCAGCCCTCCAGGACTGGAGTTTGAGATCCCCTGCTCTAAGGTATCATGTCATCATCCCTACCACTGAGTCACTAAAGCCAAACTGACCAATCAGATGGACTGGGCACACACACACAGATTACAAGTTGACCCAGTCCCTCATAAATCATGTGCTATTGGTCTAGCACTTCAACATAAGTGCAGAAGGGTCATTTAATTGAAATTAATTCCAACAGAGTGGAACTGCAGTCCTCAATATCCCCAACATCAATCGTGACACGCATTTACAATTTGTCTTTCTATTTACACTCGACACTAAACTTGATTTGACTTGACGTTCACTCAAGGGCGTTATTCTTGACAAGCTCATTCCAAAGTGTTTGTTGCATGGGCTGATAAAATTCTTTGCATTTTGCATTTCAACAGATGGCGTATGCCAATGACACAATAACCTAATAATGGAAATTTGAAATAGAATAAAAGTAATGATTGGAAATAGAAATGGCAGGTAGAGGAAGTACTCATTTCATTTTGGAGCATATCGATGGTCACACACAAGGAAGAATCCGATGGTCCAACTACTGGGGCCACAAACTCAAGCAGTAGGAGGGCATCATGTCCTCTTTATAGTTGTTAATTCATTTTTTTGTTTATTTACATGATTTATTCTTGCTTTTATTTTGCTGCCTTTATAAGGGGCAGATCACTGGAATGTTTAATGGACTTGAATGAAATTAGTGCTCGG
Source organism: Polypterus bichir lapradei (assembly GCA_026402145.1). Lineage (NCBI taxonomy): Eukaryota > Metazoa > Chordata > Cladistia > Polypteriformes > Polypteridae > Polypterus > Polypterus bichir. The sequence continues at coordinate 1,673 of JANRMT010026586.1, read as the reverse complement.
CATACTTTGAGTACACTCCAGTTTTATCTTTCATCGCTCACATACTGCATATCTCATTTCAAATTGCCTAAAATGCACCCAGGGCAACATGGAAACATCGTCCTCAATCATTCTTTAATTTAACTAAAAATATTTAAATTGATGACATTCACCTTACAATTTTCTACAATGTACCCAGGGCCAGATCCAACTTGCAATTATTGCCATCTAGCTCAAAGCATCACTAGGCCATATGTTTTCGAGAATGCTCTAAATTAACATTACTGTATTTTGGACAAAAGCCTTGTTGTCACAATCACTCCTAATCCGTTAACAGAGATATTTAGTGCACCAACAGTTGGAATTATATGGAAGACATGCCAAAATTAAATGCAATCCAACATGTTAACTACATTGAAATTCAAGGAGGACATCTGATTTTGGTACCATTTTATCATGTCATAATTAAAAACATATCAGCCAAATTGATCCATTGCTTCTTGCTATGGCACGCAATTTTCACTTCATTTTAAAATGAATTACGAAAGTGTATCGCATTTTAGTTCATGCTCACAGATTGTGTGTCATACCTAAAAGCAAAGCAGGCATACTGCATTTTAGCTTAGCAACAGTTCCATGTATATTGCATTTTGATTCGAGTCCACGCTTTAATTGTACCAAAATAAAATCACATGACTAATCAACATGAAAAGGTGGGATAAGAGGGGTTCCACTTCTAAACATTTCTGTATTATGGCGGAAAGCGTACGTTTAGTCAATGTGGACTGTTCATTTACTTTGTTATCATTGAAATGCTCCACTTTATTGCCTTTCTTGTAAAAATGTAAAGTGTCACACTCAGAAATTGAACTTTGCACCCCTTAAGTATCGTGTCATCATCCCTACCACCGAGTCACCAAAAACAAACTGACCAATCAGACCAATTGTGGGTTCGCTTCCCGGTTCCTCCCTGTGTGGATAGCGCTTTGAGTACTGAGAAAAGCGCTATATAAATGTAATGAATTATTATTATTATTATTATTATTATTAAAGCCAAACTGACCATTCAGATTGCTCGGAAGGGCTGGGCACACACACACGCACATACACATACACAGAGACAGAGACGTGGCACACACAGCAGCATTTTATTGTACAGTGGATTACTAGCTGGTCCTGTCCCTGATAAATCATAGATTATTGATCTAGTGCTTAAAGCTAAGTGTGCAAGGTAGGGTTACCAAACGTCCCACGACAAAGATGTCTTCCATATTGAACTGATACAGAATATGATTTGTTCCATATTTTCACACACATAACACTTCAAATCACAAGCTGAAAGCCCAAGGGGATTCCCACGTATTGTTTTTCAAGAAAGCCATGGGTATTATACCATCGTGAGGTCAGCGGCGTAGCTTGAGTTCGTGCCGTTCGGGGTGGGGCGGTGCTTCAATTTTCCTTCCTCCAACATGTATGAATTATGTTCACCTATTTAAATAGAAAATTAAAATGATGTATAGAGAAAAATTAAGATACATTCTGCATACATTTATTCATATATAGAGAAACGGCAATCGACAAGAATATGGTATAGACACACTGATGAGCCGTGTTCTAATTATTAGTTTAATATAATTACAATGCGACAACCTGAATCAGACTAGTGTACAAGTGATAGGTGGGGATGTTTTCTG
>JANRMT010026579.1:0-13677 GCA_026402145.1 Polypterus bichir lapradei | reverse complement strand
AATGAATACACTGAGTATGGCTTTACCAAAACAATCATTGATCGCGAATAAAGTATCCATTATTCATGAAGCTTCAATAGGTGAATAGGTGATCTGTCTTTCTGCGTTAACCGCATGCGTTTTCATACGTCTCAAACTAAGGGGATGCGAGGTTAAAATAAATCGAGAAGCGCACGTACATACTTAATGCATCCCCTCTCGGGAATCGAACCTCGGATGTGGGCGCTACAGGCGAATGCTTTAGTATCGCGCCACGGCGTGTGGTTTATCTATTTGAGCGTAGCAGTGTAATTCGGTTTTTGTTCAGCACTCTTTGGAACTGTTACTTTTTGTCTGCGCACTGCGTCAGTTCACGTGAGCCGCTGAATATGGTTTTATATGTCACTCGCTCGCTTCTAATTGTTTCGCTGCCTTCTTAATTATATAATGCATGTTTTCTAAAGCGCGTTTTGTAGCTCTTCCTGGCTTTCTACATAATGCGTGATTACGTGAGAGGTGTCATGATGTCATACGAAACTTTGCCCCTCCAGCTGAACTCCATTACAGTAAATGGAGAAAAATAGCTTCTAGTTATGACCATTATGCGTAGAATTTCGAAATGAAACCTGCCCAACGTTTGTAAGGAAGCTGTAAGGAATGAGCCTGCCAAATTTCAGCCTTCTATCTACACGGGAAGTTGGAGAATTAGTGATGAGTCAGTCAGTCAGTCAGTCAGTCAGTCAGTCAGTCAGTCAGTCAGTGAGTGAGTGAGTGAGTCAGTGAGGGCTTTGCCGTTTATTAGTATAGATAATGGTATGTTAAGAATGTTAAAATGTGCTTTAGTTATCTGATATTTCCTAAGATTGTTAAACTTGTTAAAAGCATTTGCAAGTGTGGCATAGAACTGTGACTTTTACCATTTTTATTTTTTTATTGCTATTGAAATTCTGACTTCTATAACAGCAGCTAAACACAGAAAGAAAAATTAGCAGAACAAAAATGAAGTTTTTGCTGCAAAGGGTTGTTTGACAGGGTAAAGGCTCAAAACTTTAAGAGGTAAAATTGTTATTTTTCTGAATTTTTCTCATGCATAAAAATTAAGTTTTAGAACCAGTGGATACCTTGGTGCATGCACATCTGCCTGGATGTGATCGGATAGAGACGAGACTACAGATGTTCACATTGGCCCAGACAAGCCTTAAAATGTCAATAGCTAGATGGAGAACCAGGAAGAATAAGAATCAGAAAAAACACAGTTACTAAGACAAACCATGCCGTGAAACACAGTGATTCAGCTCTAATAGAGTGAACACCACTCACATTGGGTGTGTCAGCCAACATCATATATGACAGCTCCTGAAATATCCAGATGGTATTGTTGGAATTTAGGTTGTTTAGCACTAACTGTAGTATATAAAATAAGGCTTCTGCTTTTGGCACATTAAAGTATATTAGTGTTAAGGCCTATAATAAATGATTAAAATATAAAAAAAAAGACCACTGCTTGCTTTGTTGCCCTGTCACGTCTCCTGTGATCTAGAGATTAGGTGAAAGGGGGATGAGGACTTGTAGTAGCGGCATGCTCTGGGTGAAATCAAACAAGAGTCCCACATGTAAGCTACCTCCTCCGCAGCCAGGTGAGTGAGAGGATAAGAGGACAAGAATTTGGTTGAAGGACATATACATGGCTTTACTTAACAAAGTTAGGATAGGGTCACTTCAAAACTCATCCATGATAAAACAATCGTCATATTCCTTCCCCATTGCAGGTTAGGAGAATTAATGATTCTAAATCATTTTGAGTGGGAGTATGAAAGGGAGTGAATGTGTAAATTACATCTTATTTTTTTCAAATCTGTGAATAATCTTAATGTAACCCAGTGTCTGCACCAGAACAAAGTTAGCATTGGATTTTTTAAGAGGATGTGTGGGTGACTGATTCATGATTTTATATATATACTGTACATGCAGTATATTAATATAAATAAATCCCACAATATTTTAAATTCACAGCGCATATGCCTGAAAGTGCTTATGCAACAGACTACAGCAAACAGAACTTTGTCTTACACAATAAAATCCACTAGTTGTTCCTCAACAAATCCATACTGAGGCAGAGCCTGTATCTATGAAACACACATAAATTGATATTAAAAAGAGCATTGACTCCTTTCATACAAAACACCCAACACGCAACATTCAATGCAACAGAAGATAGCAAAATAAAACTAAATTAAAATATAAAAGAAAACATGTATACATACAAATTCAGGACTAGCTTTGCCTGTCAAATTGTGCAGCTAAAATTGTACTATCAGCTTGATATTTTATTATCAAAACACTTCTCCATACACAAAGTAAAACAGCACCAAGGCAGATGCATTATACTGCAAGGTTAAAACTTATATAAAGACAGATACTAAACTGCTGAACTCACCATTAGGGGAGTTGAACTCAGTGAATGTTTGTTACTCATATAATCAGCAGAAGTCTTGTAATACAAATCACAGTGAATATTTGTCCAGGGGAACTTTCGCATTTTTTGTTTATGTAGAGCAGCAATATTTAATCAGTTAATTTTTCCTTATGTACTTTTATTATATAGAGCACATGCATTAAAATCTATTGTGACAGTAGGGGGCAGTATCGCTCCCTTGAACCCTCAGGTACCACGCCAGACACCAGGTAAAAGTGCAATAATTATTTGTTTTATTATAATAATTATGTGCACCAAGCACCCTCCACTCCACACTATTCATTAACCAGATACAATACTAAATAATCAATAAACCAATCCTCCACTCCCGGATGCGTTGCCCACCTACCACCCAGCTTAGCTCGTCGTCTGGGAGCTCCCACAGTCCTTTTATACTCCCTGACGCGGAAGTGTTCCTGCCCAACAGTCCACAAGTCCTTATTCCTTCCGGGTCAGGGTAAATAGTATTTTTCTTTACCCCGGAAGCCTGTCGCTCCTCCTGTGACGAACTTCCGGGTCATAGGACATAAATGAGTCCACTGGCCTCCCGACAGCGACTCCCAGTGGTCTCAAAGGTATCCAGCAGGGCTGTGCATAAAAACTACATAGTCCATGAGGCCCTGCTGGAATTTGGGGCCCGTCCACGCTGTCGGGAGAGCTCCTCCTGGCAGCCTGGGGGCGAGGGCCCGAATATGAAGCTGGCCATCCATCACAATTCCCCCCCTTAGCGACGACAACTGGGGCGGAGCGTCCAGCCCCGCAAGGGACGTCCTCTTCCAGGAGGACGCGTCAGTCGGGCCTCGGCCGTGTTGTCTAGGTCCCCCAGAGAACCTAGGGGGAACGGTGTAGCGGCTTTCCCTCCATTCCCCTTTCACCCGGGGGCAAGCTCGCCAAATGTGGCCTGACTGATGACAATTATAACATCTTCGTCGTCCTCCCGGTTGTCTTTCTCGTTGGGACCAGAAACATCTCGGGAATTCTGTTAACTCGGCCCTGTTCTCTGCCAAGGGAGGTTTTCCGGCCGCCTCGCTGCTTTCCACCCTTTTCTCCATCTTGTCAGGAGACCCACGTTTTACTTTGGAGATCTCCTGCTTATTCTGGGGCTTGGATACAGCTGGGGACTCTCTACCACAAAAAAGAGCCCCTTTGCTGTCTGCACGCCCGTTGACTTGTGCTTCTTAAAAGGTGGCGTCATCAGCACCACATTGCTCCTGGCAACAGCAACATTCAGCTGTACCGGTACGATCGGCGCTTCCCCTCTTTCAGTCATCGTGCCACACTCCCTTGTTGGGTTTGTAGAGACTTGGCACCCGCTACTTTTTAATGGCGGGCCCAGATCGCACTGCGTCCCCTTATAATATACGGTACCGGTCCCATTCACCTGTACCACCACATCAATCATGACGGGAGATTCCCGACCAAAATGCTGTAGGTATTCCTGTACACTTTTCAGCGGCGCTTCGGCCGTCGCTCCCAGGTCCTCAATGGTCTTTTTAATCTTCATCAGTGTCTGCGTGAAACTATGCACGGGCTCGATTAGCTTTTTGAGTACCTGCATGTCGATAAAGTTATTTAATTCGGCCGGAGGCAAGTTAAATTCTGCATTCTCTTTACCTACCGGCCGGGAGTCAATGAGCACGTCCGTTGTCAGCACGTGCTCAAACAGGCTTCGTGGAGGCTCTTGGGAATTGGAGTCTCTAGAGGATCTGGTGGCTGCTACCGGCCGACTGCGATCTGCCTTTTCTAATCTGTCGGCGGACCGTTCAGTCACGTCCCGCTCCTCTTTACCTTTATTTCCGCCGCTGCTTCGCTTGCCTCCCCCTTTCCCTTCAGGGAGCTCGAGTCCATTGGGGAAGCAATGACCTCACCGAGGGACCGACGCTGACCTTCTCCTTCCCACAATCCTACGGACGAGATCACGTGTCCCGTTCCGGCGTATAGGACGGTCTTTTCCTGGTCAGGTGACGCCTTGTTTGGCTTACGGCTTACCCGCCCTGTTCCAGGATAGTCCTTGTGACTGCCGTTGTCGAATAGACTGTGCCCATGAGGACTCCTAGATAGGCTCGACTTCTCACGATCGCGGCCATCTTGCCTGGGTGTGAGGTAGGCGTTCGACTCGTTGTTTGTTTTCCGCGGCCAGGCCTCTGCAAAATAAGAAAAAAAAATCCCAGACGTTTCGGGCATTTTTTCGGCACATACCTCCAAAGTTAGAAGACTTGTTCCCAGTTCATCTAGGGAGTCCGGCGTGTCCGATATCCGACAATGCTCCTGCCGTTGTGCCTCTGGGTTTTGCTCGGCCTTGATCAGCGCCCTGTCCTTCTCGCTCCCAGTCAGGTAAGTCCAGGACATCTCGGCTTCGGTTGGCCCTGGTACCCAGCTGGTATTGTCCTTCTTTTTTCCTGACTTCTTCCCCATCACGTAACGATATATGGCAAGGCTTTCTAATGCAGTACCACCTGTAGAGGGTGGCGTTTCTACCTCCGTGCTCTTGGACGGGACCTTCTTAGGGTTTTCTGCTCACACAAATTTTACAAAACAGGTCCTCTGCCAAATCGACGGCCAGAGAATCCTGCCGGCTACGCCAGTGTGACAGTAGGGGGCAGTATCACTCCCTTGAACCCTCAGGTACCACGCCAGACACCAGGTAAAAGTGCAATAATTCTTTGTTTTATTATAATAATTATGTGCACCAAGCACCCTCCACTCCACACTATTCATTAACCAAATACAACACTAAATAATCAATAAACCAATCCTCCACTCCCAGACGCGTTGCCCACCTACCACCCAGCTCAGCTTGTCGTCTGGGAGCTCCCACAGTCCTTTTATACTCCCTAACCCGGAAGTGTTCCTGCCCAACAGTCCACAAGTCCTTATTCCTTCCGGGTCAGGGTAAATAGTATTTTTCTTTACCCCGGAAGCCTGTCGTTCCTCCTGTGACGAACTTCCGGGTCATAGGGCATAAATGAGTCCACTGGCCTCCCGACAGCGACTCCCAGTGGTCTCCAAGGTATCCAGCAGGGCTGTGCATAAAAACTACATAGTCCATGAGGCCCTGCTGGAATTCGGGGCCCGTCCACGCTGTCGGGAGATCTCCTCCTGGCGGCCTGGGGGTGAGGGCCCGAATATGAAGCCGGCCATCCATTACACTATATTTATGTATAAAATATGCTTGTTTAACACTAGCATTACCAGAGCATACGAAAAAACTCTTAGATTCGTCCCACCTTAAATCGCTACTCACCTCTCCGTCAGTGTCTTTTGTCCTTTAAATATGTTGATAAGCAGCAAGCAGCAAGCAGTCTGCTATCACATCCCCCACCCGTGCACAGTTTTCTCAGCTCAAGTCTGTTTACCTGTGTGTCAGTTGCTTGGTGTTGTATAGAGTGAGAAGTCAAGCAAAATCACACCTTTTATAAATACTATATCGTTATTTGGAACACATGCATTTCATGTGTGTTCCGTGTCTACAACAATCAATGTACAGTAAACACATCGTTAAAAAAGAAACAATAATTGACAAAATTTAGACATGAAGTTTATAGTTAGACATTAAGTTTATAATGTGTAAAGCCTGAAGTTCAAATGTCAAAGAAACACTTTCACAAAAGGTACAAATATAACAGAACAAGTGCACTTTTATTCAAAAATATAACTGCAGAAAAACAACACACGTTAGGGTGCGACATAGACACACGTTTACTATGACTGCTTCGGTGGCGCAATGGTATCAACTGTTGACTGGTAATCAAAATTCACAGGTTCGATCCCTGACGAGTCCTTTTTGAGAAGTGAGCTGCTTTTATTCTTACTATTTTAGAATAAAAACATACATTTGATTTCAGTCTGTAACAGCCAGTGTAAATGTACAGTATGATACTTGTAAAGGTTAGCTTTGTTTTTGTTTTTTATTATTCAGTTTCATTCTCTCTGGAAGCGCATTTGTTCTGTTATATTTGTACCTTTTGTGAAAGTATTTCTTTGATATTTGGAATTCAGGCTTCACACATTATATACTTCATGTCTACATTTTGTCAATTATTACTAAAACATGAAAAACGTTTATGTTTTAACGATGTGTTTACTGTGTATAGATCGTTGTAGACACAGAACACACATGAAATGCAAGTGTTCCAAATAACGATATAGTATTTATAAAAGGTGTGATTTTGCTTGACTTCTCACTCTATACAACTCTAAGCAACTGACACGCAGGTAAACAGACTTGAGCTGAGAAAACTGTGCAGGGTGGGGGATGTGATAGCAGGCTGCTTGCTGTTTGCTGCTCATCAACACATTTAAAGAACAAAAGACGCTGATGGAGAGGTGCAAAGTGTTTTAAGGTGGGATGGATCTAGGAGTTTTTTCGTAGGCTCTGGTAATTCTAGTGTTAAGAAATTGTGCAAGAGCAAACACACTGAAATTGGGACACTTGGTCCCCAAAGGCCCCCCATGGAGCCCACCATGCCATAAGCACGCTAACCATTCTCAAATGAAACAGCAATTACATTATTCACAAAATGAGCTATAGGAAACCACAGCTGGGGTTTAAAGGTTGCTGTGGAGGGCAAAGGTGATAAGGTGAAGAGCCCAACCAGACTTTTTTTAAAATGGCAGAATCTCACAAAAATATGTATTTTTTCTGAAGTCAACATTGGTACATTGTTGTACAATATGTGTGTAATCTTGGGATGTTGATTGATACTCAAGAACATTCTTTGCTTAAAATGTGACATAGCCTGTAGGATTTAAGGTGTCACACACGTGCGCATGGGAGGCAGCTAAAGGGCTTGAGTGGAGGCAGTTCTGAGGCATGCTGGGATGTGGCAGAGTGCACTGACTCTTTTTCTCCCTTTCCTGTAGACCATTCCCGGGAGATTCCACCTGGCTCTCTTGACGTCACTTCCGGGACCGAGCCAATGGAAGTAGACCTTACCAGCTCCGGCCCCTCTGATGTTACGTCCGGGTGTGATCCAATGATTGAAGACCACATGCCCGATCCTTATGACCTCACTTCCTGTCTTCCCCTTTAAAAGCCTGCCCCTCTTCCCTTTTAAGTCAGTTCTGTATTGGACTCGGTTTTGAGCACAACAGTGCTACCATTTAAAAAGACGATTTGCAGCCAGGATACCACATTATACAGGTGGCTGCCCCAAACCTTGCTATGTCTCGTGTGTTTTGTGACAAAGGCTTTTGCTTTCATATTTGGTAGAGTGCTCTGTAGTTGAAATTTTAAACCACATATTTTTTTTAATTTATACATTATGCTTTATTTTAGAAATACATTTTGACTTAAAAAATACCAAACTTATTCTTTAAGACTGATGAGAAACTTAGCTTAGAGTCTATGCCACTTTTCATCTGTTTCTCAGATATCTTTGAGTATTCTACTACAACAGAACAAGCTGTATGAAAAACAGATTGATAGATAGACAGACAGACATGAAGGGAGCTATATAAGATAGCAAGTCAATCATGTAAGATAGAGAGATTGATAGATAGATAGACTTTGCTTCAGTTCATTCTACTCTAATGATGACTACTGCAAAACAACATTTCAGATATTTTCACTCGACCTTGGCTAAAATCTTTTCTTTTAGCCTGAAGCATAAATATAGTAAGTCATTCATATTGTTGACACAAACCTGCAAAGATTGGAGACTTTTTTTCTGTAGCTCTGGAAGAACAAGATGTCTTGATGCTCTGCAATATTCAAAATTAGGTTTAGATTGAACAGACAAGTCAATTTTTGGATGTTTTTTTAACTTTGCTTGCAGCAGCATACCATGTTAAAAAATACTATTACTGCAAATACACAGCATGTGTTCATAGAGTGATTAATTATTACATTGATAAAATATAGTTTTGAAAGTGCCGCAAGTTCATATGGCACCAAATGATATGTCATATACTGTTAATAGTTTCTAGTGCTATTAATCATGGTCCGCTGAGAAATGTGTCCTTTTGTCACATGCTTTGTCATCCTTCAAATCATATTTCAAATAATATTTTATGGCAAACAAAAATAAATCATTTTAAATGAATTATTTTACCCTGATTGTTGTACTGACAAATTATCAATGGATGTTATAGGCCTTTGCATTTTTTTCTGCAATTAGTGCAAAAATGTTTAGCAGAATTGCACACACACAAAAATATGCAATGTTAAACATTCATACTTGGTATAAATCTGTTTTAATAAGGGAAAAGAGAGCATGTTTTACATAAAATTTAAAAAAATATATGACCAAGGATGATAAATGAAATTTTTTCCTTTCATTATTTATTGCCTAAATAGACACATAAACATGCACATGAATAAACACACTACATACAGTATATACACTGCATAAAGGTGTATAGAAGGGTGCACAACTGTCTTAGATGCAGCAAGCAAAGAGCTATGGTGCAGAGAACCTTAACAGAGTTGGATGATGATGAAAGTGGTGTCCCCCAGGGATCTGCTCTCTATAATATACATAAATGGTCTGCATAAGAATATAAAAAACAAGCTGCTTAAATTTGCAGATGATATCAAACTAGCCAGAAGGCCAGATAATGCATACTCAGCTAATTTGTTATAGAGGGACCATGGAAATTATACAGGTTTGACCAGTTGAAATTTTTAATGTAGGTCATGGTAAGCTACTATATATAGGAAGCAGAAATGTTAGATTTGAATACACAATGAAAGGTCTGAAAATTGAAAGTACTGTACACCACATGCAAAGGACCTAGGAATCATAGTGGACTTGTCACTATTTACATCCAAAAACTGTGCAGAGGTGATGAACAAAGCTTATGTTGTTCATCACAGGTTAGGCTAAAGTTATAATGTATAACGCGCTAGTGAGGCCTCACTTTGGGTAGTGTGTACTGTGTTGTCTCCATATCACAAAAAAACACATAGCAGGACCAGAGAAAGTCTGAAAGTGGAAGACAAGGTTCATTCAGTGACTGAATGGTATGAACTATTAGAGGAAATTAAAGAAGCATTACCTTTTCAGTTTAAGTAAATGGAAACTTAGCAGGGACATAATTGAAGTTGTTTAAAATTATGAAAGGAATTAGTACAGTGGTTGATATAAAATCAGTTCTTCAACAAGAGTACAACAACAAACAAAGTTGGAAATTTGTTAAGAATTGTGAAGGCAAACTTCTCATATCTATATATGTATTGCACCCTCCATTAAATATATATCATGTGGTGCCTTTCATCCTCTATTGTCAAGGTAAACATATAGTCATATTTGCTTATTCTCAGGTAATTAAGATTGCAGCCTTCACTAAGTCAGGTTGCACAAACATGTGAAAGCCATTCTTCACAAAGAGAACCATAGACACACGGCATAAACTACCAAGTAGAGTAGTAGATAGTAGAACTTTGGTGACTTTTAAAACTAGACTTCGGTTGAGAGGTTTGGCAAGCTTTGATGGGCTAAATGGCCAGGTCTTGTCAATTTTTTTAATATTTTATTAAATATATATAGCAAAGACAGTGAGAAACCCTTAAGGGGCCTGCACTCCTGGGTATCTCTCTAGCTGCTCATAAGTGGCCAGTTTGTATGGAAGTTAAGTGGCCTCTTCTTCTTTAGTAAGGAGACAAAGTGGCTCCTACATTTTTAGTAGGTTTCCCAGTTGCCAACTAAAGGCAGATTGGAACTTCTGACATCTCTACACAATTTTATTCTGAGTGGATAGTCTTGAACTCTGCCTGATGCTACATTGCTTGCTTTCAAGAGTCCTGAAGGATTCTTTTCATTTTCCCAGGCAACCTCTAATGTTTTAAATGGTGTATTCTTTGGTGTACCTTTGGAGTATCAGTATAAAGTATAGCGCTTGTTACCCCAGTGGCTTTCATCTTCAGTAATTGATATTGGCTTCTCACCACAATTGTTCTCTCACTTTACTTCATACTAATGCTGGGGCACAGTTTATGATTTTATAATTACATTTCATGTATATTAATGTTTCATATGCAATGAATATGTGTTTTTGATTTACTTAAAGTATATTGAAATTAAATCATCAGTAAATGCATCTCTTGATAGTATCCCTCCAAATACCCATGAAAAAAAAACTTTAGCAGAATTTTGGTATTTTTAAAATATCTGTAAAAAAGAAACATAAACAACTGTCATGAGGTGTGCCATGGATTTCGTTTGAATAAATTAAGTCAATCTGATCATATATATTGTGAGATATGGCCGGCCATTCATCCCGGCCAATACCCCCAGGCCGCCAGATGGAGCCCTCCTTGCAGCATAGAGGTGCCCCGAATGCCAGCAGGGAATTATGGACAGTGGGATTATAATGTACAGCCCTGCTGGATACCAAGGGGGCCACCAGGAGTTGCTGCAGGGAGGCCCAGGGATTTATATTTCCCGTATAGCCCGGAAGTATTTCCAAGTCACGGGAACAGAAGAAATTATATACTTCCGGGCTGAAGAAAAAGAGAAGTTTTTACCTGACCTGGAAGTGTTGGATAATCACATGGACTGAGGGCTCAGAAACACTTCCGGGTCGAGGACTATAAAGGACTGTGGGAGATCCCAGACAGACGAGTTGAGTTGGGAGGCAGGATGGCTAAGCATCTGGAAGTGGAGGATTGGATTATTGTTTATTTATTGAGTATTTGGGAGTGGAGGGTGCTTTGTGCATTTATTTATAATAATAAATATTATTATTGGACTTTTACCTGGTGCCTGACAAGTGGTCTGAGAGTTCAAGGGAGCGAGAGAGCCCTAAACTGTCACTATATATATATATATATATATATATATATACAGTACATATGACCAAGACATTCCTAGCTTATATTTTTAAGAAATTACAGCTAAAGAGCAGTTCATCATCCCATAGACTGTGAAACGTTATCACATTACCAAACTTTCACCATGTTTTATGCAAGGCTGGCTGTGGTCCTTTGTTCTTTATATCTATCTATCTATACTTATAAAAGGCAAAGCCCTCATTGACTCACTCACTCACTCACTCACTCACTCACTCACTCACTCACTCACTCACTCACTCACTCATCACTAATTCTCCAACTTACCGTGTAGGTAGAAGGCTGAAATTTGGCAGGCTCATTCCTTACAGCTTCCTTACAAAAGTTGGGCAGGTTTCATTTCGAAATTCTACGCGTAATGGTCATAACTAGAAGCTATTTTTCTCCATTTACTGTAATGGAGTTGAGCGCGAAAGTCGTGGGGGGCGGAGTTTCGTGTGACATCATCACGCCTCCCACGTAATCACGCAGTAAGTAGAAAACCAGGAAGAGCTCCAAAAACTGCTGAAGAAAACATACATTATATAATTAAGAAGGCAGCGAAACAATTAGAAGCGAGCGAGTGACATATAACACCATATTCAGCGGCTCACGTGAACTGACGCAGTGCGCAGACAAAAAGCAACAGTTCCAAAGAGTGCTGAACAAAAACCGAATTACACTGCTACGCTCAAATAGACAAACCACACGCCGTGGCGAAATAGTAGAGCCTTCGCCTCTAGCGCCGGCTTCCGGGGTTCGATTCCCGAGAGGGGATGCACTAAGTATGTACGCGCGCTTCCCGATACATTTTAGCCTCACATCCCCTTGGTTTGAGATGTATGAAAAAATATCCGGTTAACGCAGAAAGACAGATCACCAATTGAAGCTTTATGAATAATGGATACTTTATTCGCGATCAATGATTGTTTTGGTAAAGCCATACTCAGTGTATTCATTAGATGAACAGTAAAAAAGTAAGAGCGAGAGGAGGACGACTTATTGAGGCACGCAGGCAAAACCACAATAGCACGCGGGCTCGATGTACTGTAGTACGCGTCAACTCTATCTGAATTGCGCGATCACATTTGAAAAAATATATCTTTTCAAGTTCTATTTAGTCCATATGTGTCAAACTCAAGGCCCGCAGGCCACATCCGGCCGGTGTGTAATTATATCCGGCCCACGAGATCATTTTATATACTGTATTATTGTTATTAATGGCCCGGGGATATGAAGCGCTGGTAACACAATAAACTACAGATCCGATAAGGCAGCGCTTCAGCTGCCTTGCTGAACACTTACCGCGTTAATCAAGTCGAGCGAAAAGTGGAGCGAAGGTGCGATCGTGAGTGCAGATCTGGATAGCTCGCCGATTGGAGAAGATCACATGAAACTGGAAAGGGCCTTGAAGTCTGCGGCTTCAATTACGCAATTACGCGAGCCTGGAGCAGTGGGGACACCGGCTACAGCAAAGTCTGCTGCTTCATCTACGGTACAAGAAAGCACAATTGAACTATCTGAACTGAAGGTGTTGCTCACTGAGCTCACGCAAGATATATGGAAAAGCGAGAAGGCTAATGAGAAAGCAAGGGCAAAGGCACATGAGAGACTGAAACAGGAATTGAAACAGGAGATGAAACAGGCCAATGAATGGCTGCAACAGGAATTCCAACAGGCAAATGAAAGGTTGCGACAGGAATTCCAACAGGCAAATGAAAGGCTGCGTCAAGAGGTGCAACTTGAGCTTCGACAGGTGCTGGGAAAAATTGAAGAGCGCATTCAGGAAAACTCGGTTAAACTGAGCACACTTACTGATCAATTGGAGCATCTCAAGGAGACATCCACGAATCGGATTGAAATGGTCGAACATTCAGCTGCCAGTGCCGAAGAAAGAGCAATAAATGTCAGTTCCGAATGCAAAAAACTCGGAGAAAAACTCGGAGACAGAAGATGGGAGTAGAAGGTATAATGTCAGAATTGAAGGTCTGCCGGAGAATCGAGAAAGTTCAAACCCGGTGAAATTCGCAGCTGAACTTTTTTCTAAAATAATCGGGGACGACTTTAAAGCAGAATCTGAGATAGCAGCGGCTTACCGCGTACGCGGATCAAACACCGTCAGACCCCGACCAAGATCTTTTATAGTTCGTTTTGAACGATTATCATTTAAGCTAGAGGTAATGGCACTCCTCAGAAACAAGGAATATATTATATATGAAAATAACCACATTCTTATCTTCCCTGACTTCTCTCCAGCAACAGCTACTAAACGCGCAGCCTTCTATAATATTAAACAGCGGCTACGGCAAGCCAGTATCAAATACAGCCTCCTGTATCCGGCAAAACTGAAAGTGGAATGGCAGGGTCAATTCTATGTCTTCGCTAGCAAGGATGAAGCAGAAAAGGAATTAAGAAAGCTGATCCCGGGACTATTCTGATACATAATAGTGAG
>JANRMT010026561.1:0-11621 GCA_026402145.1 Polypterus bichir lapradei | reverse complement strand
TGCCACAAACAGGAAGTTAATATCACCAACCATTCCCATTTTATTAAGGTGTATCCATATAAATGGCCCACCCTGTATATTTAAATTTACAAAAACACTTTCTTCAATAGATTTACTGTGATTTTAGCTAAATATTTCACAGAATATAACTATAAGAATACCCCTACATAGACTGTCCGATTCTGCACCCTAAAAATGCTACCATTTATAACAATTTAAATGAATTACATAGATAAAAATTACATGGCAAAACAGTTTAATTCAATTCAGGGTCACAGGGGTCATGATTATGTCTCAATAGTATCAGCCACCAGGCAGGAGTAAATTCGGGCCTCCACGCCAAGCCATTGCATGGCTCACTTAAGCATACACAGACTTGGACACAATTGAAAACTTTTACATGCTTGTGTTTGGTAACGTTGACAAAAATGGAGTACCCAGAGAAAAAACAATGCAGACACAAGGAGAACGTAGAACCTCTACACAGGCAGTGATTCATTCCCAAGATGCTTCAGCACTCTGCTGCCCCACATATATTTTATGACATGAAGGTTAAGATGTATTTTTATATACTTTCTGAAAGGACACATTTTTTAAAAGAATTCAGCTTTACCGTTCTTAACAGTTAATTTCCTTAATGTTCTTTTCACGTTTGTTTTACTCTTTTTTCTCAAATTCTAATCAAGGTTATTAACAGAGTTTTAATGAAAACAAATCTTTATGAAAATAGCCGCAGTATGTGCTTGGTTTGCCTTAGCTAATAATAAATAACTAAATGATATAAAGTATGTAAATAACTAAATTATATAAAGTACGTAATAAGCTGCCAACAATACTGTGGTTTAGTTTGATTTTCTATTATCTAATTTATCTACTGTATATAAATTACTACTAATATAAAGTTAAGTTTTCATTTGAGCTTCAAAAGTAACCTAAGTCCCGAGAATTTATAGTTACTCTGTAACGAAAATAAATGTATGAGTTAGAAGTTGAGAGGTTTGAGATGGGCTGTTTTCAATTCTTAAAACTGAAAAAAGCAAAGCAATACTGCTCCTTTGTGGACATGTCTGAGATTACACCCCCACTTTTTGGAATACTTAAACTAATCTGCTTGGAAAAAACAAGCATTGTTTCTTTCGTTGGTTGGTTGTATTATTTGAAATATTGTTTTTAAGTTTTTATTTTCCCAAGAGGACTATGCTATTAAGTCTAATGTCACTACCAAGTAATTTTCTTTAATGCATGCCCTTAAAATTTTGCAAAGCACTAGATGAATCTGTACAGGATTCTAGTGACCTTTTACTTCCCACAGTTCAGGAATTATTATGAACATTCCCATTGCTACCAATATGAAACATATATAAGGTGTCATTTTCATTTTTTTCTTGTTTAATATTTGCAATGTAGTAATTACATTTTTGAAACAATAGATCCGTTGTGAAAAGAATCTGTGCTGACATGGTTCTGTTCTTTTTGTTTCTGTAGATTTGTAACAGAATTTTAATTCACATCTTTCATTTGCATCAAGTTCCAGTAAACATTTAACCATTAAGGCACAGCTAAAGTTAGATGAGAGTGATTTAAATCTTAGGTCATGGTCAACTGGATTGCTTGCAAGAGACACACAAAGAGCTGGCCTTAAGGAGGTGAAGCTGCATGATAAAAAATTAGTTTTTCTTTATGAAGCAGTGAGTAAACCATGTGTGCCTTTTATCAAAACTCCTGTGGCCTCATACATAATGCTGTGCATAGAATTAACACTAAAACATGGAGTATGGGCAAAAGCACTTTGGAATGGAAGAATGTCAGCGAATACCAAGTAGTGGCAAGGAAAAATTTACTATTTGTTTGTTTAAACAGTGGTATAAACAACAAAAGGAAGTTGATCGAGTGACATAGAGTGTCGGAGAAACTCAAAAGTTCAAGTTCACAAAGTCGCACAGTGCCTGAAATAAAAGAAAGTTGTCAGATATCAAAGTCGCTGTGAAAAGGCGAGTCGTAGCCCAACGTCTGAAAGTCATTTGGAAGCTTATTAGGGCACAGAGAAAAGAAAAAAAAAATAATTCAAGCTCAAGTTCAAAGTTTATTGTCATGTGCACAGAAAGGAAACACGTTTCCCTGTACAATGAAATTCTTTCTTTGCTGTCCACACTAAATGTCAAAACCAACGTATAAAGATAAACATAAATAATAAGTAGCAGATATATAATAAGTAACATAGGCAGCATAAAGTATAAAAACAGAATAGAAGTATAAAGTGTTATTGTGCAGGTAGGTGTATGATGGACAAGTCAAATACAGTTGTGTGAGGTAGATAGAATGAGGTGAACCATGGTTATAAACTCTAGTCAGTTATTTAGGAGTCTAATGGCCTTGGGAAAGAAAGAGTTCTTTAGCCTGGAAGTCCTGCATTTCATACTTCTATACCCCCTGCCTGAGGGTAGAAGTGTGAAGAGTTCGTGTTGGGGGTGGGTGGGGTCCCTGGAGGACAGTTCTTCTTTGGACTCTGCAGTTGTAGATGCTCTGCAGAGAGAGCAGTGTTTGCGGTCCATAGCAGTAGTTTTGCTGTACCAAACGGTGATGCAGCTGCAAAAGTTGCTGAGGATCTTAGTCGACTAACAAATTTACTCAGCCTCCTCAGAAAGTACAGCTGCTGTTGAGCCCTCTTCATCAGCTGTGTGGTGTCCAAGTGAGGTCCTCATCCTCTCCACTTCAAGCCCTCAGATGAACAGTGGCCGGTGAGGTCTCCTCTCACCATGACACCAGACTGTCCACCTCCTTCCTGTAGGCTAACTTATCTCCACCAGTGATGTGTTCTATCACTGCGGTATCGTCTGCGAACTTTAGGATGATGTTATCTTTGTGGGAGGCGACACAGTCTTGGGTGAACAGAGTGTAGAGAATGGGGCTGAGGACGCATCCGAGTGGGGTGCCTGTGTTTGGGATAATGGTGGCTGAAATCCTATTACCAATCCTGACAGACTGGGGCCTGCCAGTCAGAAAGTCTAGGAGCCAGTCACAAAGGGTGGGGTGCAGGCCAAATGAAGACAGTTTATGGGTGAGTTTATGGGGGACAACCGTGTTAAAGGCAGAGCTATAGTCAACAAAGAGTATCCTGATGTAGGAGTCTTTGTTCTCCAGATGGGAGAAGGAATAATGTAGTGTGGCCGTGATGACATCTGAGTGGACATGTTGGGCCGGTAGGCATACTGCAGGGGGTCCAGAGTTTCCGGTATGCTAATCTGAATGTGAGCCAGGACCACTCTCTCAAAACACTTCATGATGATTGGAGTGAGTGCTACCGGCCTGTAATCATTCAGGCAGGTGGGTGGGCTTTTTTTTAGCGAGGAGAATGATGATCGTAGTCTTAAAGCAGGACGGAACGATGCTCTGACTGAGGGAAAGGTTGAAGATGGAGGAGAGAACATCAGCCAGCTCGTTGGCACATGCTCTGAGAGCCCGCCCAGGGATATTGTCTGGTCCAGCTGCCTTACGGGGGTTGATCTTCCTAGTGCTTTGTGTACCTGACCTGAATAGACCATTGGGGGGGGCGGGGTTGGGTGGTCCAGGTGTGTGTGTGCCTCCACTCTGTGCTGTTGCTGGATGTCTCAAAGCGGGTGTAGAAAGTGTTGAGATCATCTTGCAGACTGTCTGCGGAGCTGATTGTGCTGGTGGTGGTCCTGTAGTCTTTGATGTGCTTTAGCCCCTGCCACATACTTCCAGAGCCAGCAGTAGAATAGAAGCTCTCCAACTTCTCTCTGTACTGCCTCTAGGCTGCTGTGATGGCTTTAGATGACTGATCTGAAAAGCAATGCGTACCTAACTGTTTATCCAGGGCATCTGGTTGGGGAACTTCCTGACTGGTGTTGTGGGCACGATGTTGTCAATAGAGGTGCTAATGTACCCAGTCACATACTCAACATAGTCCTGTATGCTGATAGAAGAGTCCTCCAGAGTGGCTACAACCCTAAACACATCCAAGTCTGTCTGAGCAAATCAGTCCTGCAGGGTGCACTCTACAAGTCTCTCTACAGTCTCTAGGGTCCAAAGTTTAACTTGCTTAATAATAGGGTTTGTTTGTTTCAGCCTTTGTCTGTAGGCTGGGTACAGGAACAGAGAAATGTGGTCTGAATGTCCAAAGTGGAGCGGGGTGCAGCCCTGTATGCACCACATATGTTGCTGTAAACATGATCCAGTGTGTTCTTCTCATGGCTGGGAATGTTCACGTGTTGGTGGTATTTAGGAAGTACAGTACGTAAATTGTCGCCAGCTGTGATAAAAACAGCATCGGGATGAGCCGTCCCTAAGGCGCTGATGACATCATGGAGTTTGCTGAGTGCTGCCATGGAGTTAGCCCACGGGGGGATGTAAACAGCAGCCAAAAACACAGCAGTGAATTCCCTCGGTAGATAATATGGTCAGCATTTCAGCAGTAAAAACTCCCCATCTTGTGAACAGTGCTTATAAACAGCCCATCTCCACACCACAAGTTGTTAATAAACACAAACACACCCTCCCCCTTTAGCCTTATTGGAGGCTGCAGTGCGGTCTCCTCAGTGCATGGAGTGAGTCTGTAGCTGAACGGCGCATTCTGGAACTTTGTCCGAAAGCCAGATCTCGGTGAAAATTAGAGCGCAGCACTCTCTTATTTCCCGCTGCGCTGTAATCCTGGCTCTTAGCTTATCCAGTTTGTTTTCTAGAGACTGCACGTTGGCTAGCAAGAGGCTGGGTAGCGGTGGTCGGCTAGCACGGGCTTTCAGCCTAGCGTGGAGCCCTCCCCTCTTGACTCACTTGCGTCGCCATCTCCGGAGTACTCTCCTAGGGTCAGCTTGGTTACTTGAGCTCGGTGCTACTGGGTCTTCCTGGGTGTGGTTGTGGTTTTGGCTGCAGGAGCCAACAATGAATTGTAGCTCAGAGAGTATAAAACCAGTAAATTCCAGGGGACTGTGTGAGTTTGCAATGTCCAGCAATGCCTGTCTGCTGTATGATAGCAGTCCAAAGCATTTGTGCACTGTTGAGAAGGTGAAAAACAAAACAAAACAAAAAATGGCATGGAGTGGAACGAGCAAACACATCTGCCGTGGAGGGTGCCATGTTGAGATTTTTTGGCATATAGTGGGAAAAAAAGCTCAAAATGTCAACTTTAATCTCGAAATTTCCACTTTAATCACGTAGTTTATTTTGTCATTAAAGCAGAACACCATACACTTCATCTTAAAATCGTTTAATTTACTAGTTTCTCAAATCCTATCATAACTAAAGTTTATAGTTCTTGGGATGAAACTGTTTCTGAACCACGATGTCCTTACAGGAAAGGCTCTGAAGCAGTTGTCATATGAGTGCAGTTGAATAGACTGTGCGCATGGCAGAGGCAGCATGTGTTTGATGCTTTATACCGATAATTCTCTTTCCGATCAGCTGCTGTAGAGCTATAATTCCACACTCAGATACAGTGGGATAAATACTTAGTGGTGCACTAAGAGTCACAATGCTAAAGCAGCTATGGTATTTGGAATAGTTTGGCTATTCCGTGGACCATTATTTTGTTACAAGTTAATTACAATCAGATGCATTAAACTAATAAACAATATGTGATTAATTTTAGTGTATTTGATAAAGCCGCGTCAGGGATGTGGATCTAAAAAAAAAAGGGAACCACACAAGAACTGTAGCACTGTTTTGACTCTGGGTGCCACCAGTGTGCAAAACCGAGCGGAGAACTTGTGTACACCAGGGATTAAGCTGGTGTGAAAATGTGGCTTTATGCCAAGTTTAGTTTTTATACATCGTGATGTGAATGTGGAAATGGGCATATGCAACATTTTTGGGCATATGCACCATTGATACATGAGGCCCCAGATCTTTTATATTGATCTTAAACAGTTAAAGTACATTTCTGAAAGAGTAGGATGACAATGGAGATAAAATCATTTTAAGATGTTATGGGGAAGACCTGAGGATACAATTGAGGAGCAGGGGTATTTTAACTCGAAACAAAACCTTTTGATCTGTGCAGCTTATTTTTACCACAAGACTTCACCATTAAAACTAAATTGCATAGGTGGTTGAATAAATGAGTGTGACTTTTCCATTTGCTCTTAAGGTATTCTTGGGGAATATGAAGGTACTAAAATTAATTTAGCAAAATACTCATCAGAAATAAATTACCTTTTCCACAAGGCTGTTTCCGTTTTCTACACCCATGGAAAAAGACATAAATGAGACAAAACATGTATAGTGAGAATACTGCTTTTTAACCACAGTTAATGACGGTGTTCTAAACCCAGCATTTTGTTGGATTTGATTTTATTGTACAAATATGTGCATATTGGTAAATTCATCAATTTGTTATTGTAGAAAGTTAAAATATATATCTGAGTATCAATGGGCACTAAGCATGAAACAATAGTACTGTATACCTTAATGGCAGAAATATTTATTCAGTTTTTAAGTTTATCAGCTAATGGTTCTGTAAAATTTGAAAAAGTGACCTCTTATAGAGACACACTAGCAAAAGCACATGGGACAAAAGGGTGGTGAGAAAAGTGTGCACGCTGTGCTTAGTGTTTAATAAACGCTTACATAAATGATGAAAGTCATTTACATTAAAATGTTATGATTTTAAAACTTTGGGCTTTGTGATGATATTACCACTGATTTTCAAGAGCTTGTGAATATATTTAGTTTAAAGCATGTTATATCAAAAAAGGAAGAGGAAACCTTATGTTGAGTTGGTTTATTAATAAATGTTTTGTCTGTGTATGTGGATTTATATGTGAATTTAGTGTAACAAGTAAACCTTCTTCCTAAGGATATTGCCCAGAGTGCAGTGTGATTTGAAGCAGATAGAGATGTATAATAAATACCTTCTATCACATCCATCTGGGTAGCGGAGTGCTAACAAGAGTCTGGGATTTTTTCTGACTGTATCATCACTTTACTGATCTTTCTTAATATAGTTTGTGTGAAAAATGTAAGAGTTAATCAAATATGAATGGAAACTATCTAACAATACTGTATAAATATAAGTTAACCTGCTCATTTAATATGTCCATCCATTCAATGTATGTATTACTTGGCCATAGGCAGCAACATCAGGTGCAAGTAAGGAAGCAATTCTGAGTGGGACACCAGCCCACATGCTTATCTCCTTATAGTGAATACATTTAAAATAACTAATTAATTTAATGTGTTCACCTTTGAAATGCAAGATTAAGCATGAATTCCCTGAAAAGACTATTACAAATCTGGGGAGAGCATTCAAACTTCACACTGTGCCGTATCAGGGAAATGTTCTAAAGTCTATGAAGATGTAAGGTAACAGCACCTATCACAAGTGTTGCCTGGAGCTAGACTAGAACTGGAAAATTACACATATTATGTTTGTTTTTTTTTGTTTTTTTTTACTTTGATAAAACCTTTAAACAAGTTTTAACAATATATTTAGACTAAGTTAAAATTCTACATCTTACCTATGTGTTCCTACACCTATTCCACAACATCCAGCAATGTGTCTTGATGTACAAACACATAGGTAAGCATTATTTGTGGATTTTTGTAGTATGTTAAATATTGTTAAAATATTGTAGCCTGTATGTCTTTTGATTCATCATCCAAAAAAGCCATTAAGCCTGACCCAGTTAATGTGGATTAGATTAAGTTTTTTAAATTTAAAAGGTAACACGAGGATGTGTTCTACCCCAAAATTCAGCATGATATGCACATTTTGTAACAATCTTTGGCTTTGGCATTTGAAAACCATGGTCAACTAATGCTCATCTTTTAGGGGTCAGTCTTATTTGATTGTTAGTTAAATAACTGTATACTCTTGAGATCTCTAATTATGAACATCCATCCATCCATTATTCAACCCGCTATGTCCCAACTACAGGGACACGGGGGTCTGCTGGAGCCAATCCCAGTCAACACAGGGCACAAGGCAGGAAACAAACCCTGGGCAGGGCTCCAGCCCACCGCGGGACGCACACACACACACACACACCAAGCACACACTAGGGACAATTTAGAATAATCCAGTGCACCTAACCTGCATATTTTTGGACTGTGGGAGGAAGACACGGGGAGTAATTATGAACACTTTAAAACAAATTGACTAAAAAGCAGAGTAATATTTTAAAGCAATTTATGGTAATTTAGTTATTCATGTGGAACAGAAGCCCTGCAGAGAACTGGATTTAAACATGCTATTGGCTTGCAATCAATTTAGGAAGCACAAAAAAAAAGCTCAGAACCATTTTGCCAAAGAAAAAGCTGTCAACATCTTTTACGTTTTGTAAATATTGGACTCATCATCATCATCATCATCATCATTAAGCTTTCTGATAATCTACCAAGCTGAGATAATTAAAAAAAGAATAGCTGAATAAAAACAGTTTAATTCAGGTACTCTGACTTAGTATTACAGTAAATACTGCAAATGAAAGTTTATATTATAAACTCCTAGAACTCCTAAATAAAAAAGAATTTAAATAAAATCAACTTTCATGGAAAAAAGCACATTTGTGTATACTTTAATGTATCCACTATTCATTGAATGCACTGTATATTATTTTCCTTTCAATACTGCACTACAGGTCATAGACTGTAGATTTTATAAGGTTCTCTATAACAATACAATTGTAAATGTGTTGGTTAGGAGGAAAATATACTATGAATGAAATGTATTGTCTAAAACATAATTTAGTACATTTTTTGATTACCAGTGACACCCAGTGGCCATCTGAGGACAATACTGCTAATGATTTTAGTAGCCATTTTTGTACTTACAAGAAGGTGATTTTAATCAGTTTCTGGTTATGCAAAGAAAAAAAAAGACCAATACGTATATTTTGTAGGTTTTTACACTTGCATAATGGTTATATGTTAGAACAAAAATCAATAATTGTACTGGATTAAAAATAAAAGTTGTCTAAAGAAGTACATTCAAATAATAAGTACTCAGCAATACACATTTTTAGTTAACAGCTTTTATATCAATAATTATGTATATGTTTTCTTAATTCTCTAATGATTATACTTGGCATATGCCCAGAAAATCATTAACTATCAAAAAATGAAAATGTGTATGAAACGAAGTATACTGTAGGAGGAATGGAATAGACAGATACAAGCCATGCAGAAGCCAGCAATATGTTGGAGCAACAATGGCTTGGTTTTATTATGCAGGGTTTGCTTGGGACTGCGAAGGAAAATGTATTCATTTTGGAAGTCATAGATTGATGGGTTTTTGCAGGTTTCAAAGTTTTTAATGCAGATAATTCAAATGAATCTCTTCAATGACAACAGTCATTTCAAAACACCCTTATTCCTATTCACTCTGTCCTTGAGAGCTTTTTGCAAGATATTAAAAAAAAAGAATCATAACATGTCATAATATCAGTTCAGTACAGAGCTACTGCCTGACAGGGTGTGGTGTAAATTATATTGCTAAGAATTACAATTTTTGCAAATTTTAAAGGAAGTCAGAGGAGAACTATATATTGTGCTGAGCGTGTACAAATTTTAATGTTAAATGTGCCCCTTAAATTGAAATTTTATTTGGCTTTAAGGAGGTGTGCAGTGTACTTTTTATTAAGTGTATTTGCCTATAAAGTGAAAAGCACCTACTGCAATCACTATGTCTGTCTGTCTGTTCATTTCTCTGTTCATGTGAAACTACTGAACTCCCAATGGATTGATTTTGTTTAAATTTAACACACTTATTCTTCAAGGAAATTCATCAAGAGTGTTAAATGATCTTTGACATATGTCAATAGAGTGCTGTACAAAGTCTTGATATTTCTAAATCTCTTATATATATTTCTTTTCTGGTTCGTCCTGCTTCCACTTCAAAACTGGTCCCACCCACACGCAGCCGACACAGCATTTCTCGATTCCTATTCGTGCTCTTCTAAACCCTTCCCCACGCTGCCTGCAGGTCCTCTTCAAAACCGGTCCCGCCCACACGCAGTTGACACGGCATTTCTCAATTCCTATTCGTCCTCTTCTAAACCCTTCCCCACGCTGCCTGCGGCTCCTCTTCAAAACCGGTCCTGCCCACACGCACTCGACACAGCATTTCTCAATTCCTATTCGTCCTCTTCTAAACCCTTCCCCACGCTGCCTGGGGCCTCCCATACACCTTGCTATTTTCGTTATACTGCGACAATTGTTTCCTAAGCCTTTGTCATAAAATGAACGACAGTATCTTCTCTGTCGACAGGTTTTTGTACAACGTCATCTCTATTCCGGGATCCGGCAACTGTCGTCTCCAGCAAAACACCTATTTACAATTTCACAGGGAGCCAGTGAAGTTAAGAGAGAGTAGGTGTAATATATTCAGTGGATTTAGAACAGCAGGTTATTATCCTGGCAGCAGAATGGAAGAGATGGAAGAAGGCAGTCCGAGAAATGTTACTTATATGGGGAAATTATTTAATAATAATAATAAATATTATTATCTATACTAATAAACGGCAAAGCCCTCACTCACTCACTCACTCACTCACTCACTCACTGACTGACTCATCACTAATTCTCCAACTTCCCGTGTAGGTAGAAGGCTGAAATTTGGCAGGCTTATTCCTTACAGCTTCCTTACAAAAGTTGGGCAGGTTTCATTTCGAAATTCTACACGTAATGGTCATAACTGGAAGCTGTTTTTTCTCCATTTACTGTAATGGAGATGAGCTTGAAACCCGTGGGGGCGGAGTTTGACATAATCACGCCTCCCACGTAATCACGCAGTACGTAGAAAACCAGGAAGAGCCCCAAAAAGCGCTGAAGAAAACATGCATTATATAATTGAGAAGGTAGCGAAACAATAAGAAGCGAGCGAGTGATATATACAACCATATTCATGAGTTCTGCTACTTCGGAAACAAAGCACAGTGTAAACCTACACTTTAAATTAAGTTCATAGACAGGCTGCCGCTGGCGTTTGTAATTTTGTGCCTGCCCATATAAGGCCGTCCGTCAGCGGCAATCCAATAGCAATCTGCCACGGGTAAATATTCACGGGTGTAGGACTGTGCTTATGGAGAAGAAGATGAGATAGTCAGGGTGGTGTTTGGCACAAACTCAGCGAAACTGCGAGAGAAAGTTTTAAGTACCGGGACTTCGGTAGCATTAGATACAGCCATTGACATAGCACGACATGGCAACAGCACAGCTGGGAAACTTCGATGCATGAACACCGAGCAGCTCATGTGAACTGACGCAGTGCACAGACAAAAAGCAAGAGTTCCGAAGAGCGCTGAACAAAAACCGAATTACACAATTGAAAAGGCAGCAAAAAAATATGAAGCGTCTGATACATACAAGATAAGTATGTAATAAGTACAGCTACTGCAGAAACAAAGCACACGGTGGAAAAAGTGAATGTCCCGCTAAAGGAAGACAGTGTTAAAAAAAACCCGTGCATGCAGTGTGTCAGGTCTCAGATAAAGAAGAAGACGAGCTGTTTATTGATGCAGTAAGAAACGAATCTTTTTCATAGCTTATTTAACACACTACGTCTCCGCTGCGATACGCGGGTATATATATATATGTATATATATATATACCCTGATCTACATACTCGAATAATGAATACTTTATTCGCAATCAATGATTGTTTTGGT
>JANRMT010026512.1:0-12022 GCA_026402145.1 Polypterus bichir lapradei | reverse complement strand
CCCCAGCCCAAGACCCCCCTAGTGAACCCACCCCCAGGGATCCTCCAGACACTCTAAGCTCAGACTCTCCACCACATCAACCACAGCATCCCGCAGGACAATATCAATGACCCTCCATCGTTGCTATGTGATGGAACCGATCAAAGGAGCCGAGAGAGATTGATTTGAAGTGGAGGCAGAGGCTGTCTCAAGTGTAATATGATCCAATAAAAGATTTCTATACTGGTTAATGCAAAGATTATCTTTGTTTTTCCAGTTTATGAGGATAGTTTTCTTAGCGATGCATATGGCAGTGAGAACTACGTGAACCAAATTTGTTTCAATCGGGACATCCTCTAGGTTCCCCAGCAGGCAAAATGAGGGGGAAGTTGGGATATCACATTTCAGACACTTTGACAGGTCTTCACATACTCCATACCAGAATCCCTGAACAGGTGGACATGACCACAGTGCGTGGATATAACTGTCAGGAATGTTGTCTGTGCAGTGTGTGCAGGTGTCAGATGGCACAAATCCCATCCTGAACATCCGATGACCTGTATAGTGTACTCTGTGTAGAATTTTGTATTGAATTAATTGTAAATTGGGGTTTCTGATCGTTTTAAAAGTTTTTAAACAAGTTTGGGACCAAAAAGTCTGGTCAAAGCTAACTAATAGATCCGCCTCCCATTTACCTATAGGAATTGCTATTGTATCATCTATTTTGGTCAATGTTTTATATACTTTAGACAGTAATTTGGGATGTTTGAGATTACAGAAGTCTAATACCCTTGATGGTGTTTGTAATTCTACTTTATTAAGCTTAAAATTTTCTTTAACTACTGATTTAATTTGGAGGTATTCTAAAAATCTATTCTTGTCTATCCCAAATTGGGAGACTATTCTGTTAAATGGAGTGAAATCCAATCCTTCAAATATGTGTTCCATGTATAGAATTCCCTTACTTTTCCAGTATGGGAAGTTCATCATTTCATTGTTTTGCAATATGTCAGGATTATTCCAGATGGGTGTGCGTCTGCATGGAATTAGTGAAGACTCTGTCATTTTTAGATATTCCCACCATGCTGTCAGTGAGGTGCTAATATTAATACTTTTAAAGCTTTCATGCTTTCTTATTTTTGAGCTAATAAACGGTAGGTCCGAAAGCTCTATAGTATTGCAAAGTGTCTGTTCTACATCTAAACAGGACTCATCCAGCGGGTTATGTTGCAACCATCTTGGTATATATTGGAGCCTGTTGGCTAAGAAATAATGATAGAAGTTGGGTAGATCCAGCCCTCCTCTATCTTTGGTCTTCTGTAGTGTTTTTAAGCTAATTCGTGGAGGTTTATCCTTCCAAAGGAATTTAGTGATAGAGGAGTCCAGGGATCTAAACCAATCCGATGATGGCTTGTTTGGGATCATTAAAAAATAAGTAATTGATTCTTGGTAAAACCATCATTTTAATTGTGGCAACCCTCCCCATAAGTGATATTGGTAAGGATTTCCATCTAGCAAGATCATCTTCCACTTTCTTTAATAGTGGGATGTAGTTTAGTTTAGTTAGATCTGCCAGCCTGGGAGAGACATGAATGCCCAGATATGTAATATTCCCTGATTCCAATTGTGTATTAAGGGAATTGACAAAAGAAAAATTAATTGGGAGAACTATGGATTTTAACCAGTTTATTGAGTAATCTGAAACTCTTGAAAAGGAGTTTATTAGTTCAATTGCTTGGGAGAGAGAGGATTGAGAATTCTGGAGAAAAAGTAACACGTCATCTGCATAAAGACTGATTTTATGTTCTATGTTCTTACACTTTATGCCTTTAATAACTGTAGTTTGCCTGATTGCTGCTGCTAGTGGTTCAATAAAAATAGCAAATAGCGAGGGGGAGAGTGGGCATCCCTGCCTAGTCCCCCTCTGAAGACAGAAGCTAGCTGATGTTTGGTCATTTGTCCTGACGCATGCTGTTGGTGAACTGTATAATATTTTTAACCAGTTTATGAAGAAGTTTCCAAAACCAAATTTATGTAAAGTTGCAAATAAGAACTTCCAGTTAACTCTGTCAAAAGCCCTTTCTGCATCGAGAGATAATATACTGGTTCCCATGTTTCTGCTGTAAGAAAAGTCTATTAAGTTAAGTAATCTACGTGAATTTGTGGATGAATGTCTCCCCTTAATGAAACCAGTTTGGTCTGGGTGTATTATGAAAGGGGTTACCTTCTCTAATCTTTTTGCAAGGGCTTTACAAATTATTTTGAGGTCAACATTAATAAGAGAAATGGGGCGATAGCTGGTAGGAAATATAGGATCTTTGCCTGGTTTTAACAGGAGACTAATGTTGGCTGAATTCATATTTGGCTGTAGTCTACCATTTTCTTCTATTTCACTCATCATTCTGAAAAATGTTGGAGCTAGAATGATCCAGAATTCTTTGTAGAACTCTGCTGGAAACCTATCTGGACCTGGAGCTTTTCTATTAGGCATGGAGTTAAGAGCTTCGTGAAGCTCATCTGATGTTAATGGCGAGTCCAGGACTGTAGCTTGACTATCTGATAATTTAGGAAGTATTATCCTGTCTAGAAACTCATTGATCTCATTATCTGATGGGTTAATCTGAGGTGAGTACAAGGTTTTGTAAAAATCTCTGAAAGTGTTGTTTATTCTTTCAGGATCATATACTATATTCCCAGTTGAGTCTTTAACAGCAGATATGGCAGTTTTCTCTTTGTTTATTTTTAACTGGTTGGCTAAAAACTTGCCTGATTTATTTCCGTGTTCAAAGTTTTCTATTCGTAGTCTTTGTGCTAAAAATTGTATTTTTTTGTCAATAATTCCTTTAAGTTCTAGTTTACTTTTACGCAATTTGTTTTGTAATTCTTCTTCTGTGGATGCCTCTAAAGACTTAATGATTTCTTCTAATTCCTGAATACGTTTGTTTTCTATTTTTTTCTTATGTGATGAGAAGGAGATTATTTTACCTCTCATCACTGCTTTCCCTGCCTCCCAGAGAACAGATGCTGATGTTCCAGGCAGGTCATTATGCTCTAAATATAAAGCCCACTCTTTTTTATAATATTCCACAAAATCTACGTCTCTAAGCAATGACGTATTAAACCTCCAGTTTTTACTTGATGGGATTTTTTTCTTATTTAACAGAGTTAAAGAAATTGGAGCATGATCGCTGACAACTATAGGGTGTATCTCAGTGTCTGAAATGTTAGCCAATAATGAGCTGCTGACTAGAAAATAGTCCAAACGTGAGTGAGAGTGATGAACGTGTGAGAAAAAAGTATACTCTCTACGGCTGGGATAAAAAGATCGCCATGCATCACAAAGCCCATAATCACTCATATACTGTTTGACTATATTAGTGGAATGCCAATTGCCCTGAGTCCCAGCTGTACTGAGCCTGTCTGAAGAATAATCCATCCAAAAATTAAAATCTCCCGCAAGTATAAGTGGACAGTCCAAGTGTTCGGAGAGTACAGAGAAAAAATTATGAAAGAATGCAGGGTCATCTATGTTTGGACAGTATATGCTAACAATACATAAGCTTTGATTTTGTATAGATAGTTTTAGTATTATAAATCTACCATCTGGATCTGAGACTATGTCCAATACTGTGAAATTGATATTTTTGTGTATTAAAATAGCTACACCTCTTTGTCTAGAGTTATAGGGGGCAGAGAACAGTCTGGGAAACTCAGATGTTTTAAGTTCATCTGCAACTGTGGCAGACCTATGAGTCTCTTGTAATAAGACAACATCTGCCTGCATTCTTTTAAGCTGATCAAAAATCTTTAATCTCTTCTCTCTAGAGCCAGTTCCGTGAACATTCCAACTGACAAACCTTAGTGTACCCATAGTTATGTGTGTGAGTAGCTAATGTATGGTGCCTTCATGTGAATAAATTAAGTAAATAAATATATAATTTAATCTGAAAAAATAAAGCAATAAATAAGTAAATAAATAAAAAAAAAAAGTATAATAATGCTAATAACAATAATAATATTATTAATGCTGATGATAATAATATTAATGCTGAAAATAATAATAATACTAATATTAATACTGAAAATAATAATAATAAGATGATAATAATAATAATAGTGCTAATGATAATAATAATAATAATAATAATAATAATGCTAATAATAATAATAGTGCTGATAATAATAATAATAATAATAATGCTGGTAATAATAATACTAATGCTGATGATAATAATAGTGCTGATGATAATAATAATAATACTAATGCTGATAATAATACTAATGCTGATAATAATCAGATAATAATAATAATAATAAGACAGAACCAAGAGTGTTTGTGGTTGTATGATGTAATAATTATAATCCAGTGTTTGTATGCGTGCGTTGTGTGTGTGCTGACGCAGTGTAGGAAAGTTGTGTGATTGTGTCATGTGTATGTAAAGTTCCAGAAGCAGGTAAAAGAAGGAAAGGAAAGAATGAAAAAGGTTAAAAAAAGAAAAAAAGAAGTAAAAAGAAAAGGTGCTAGAGGTGGGGGGTGGTGAGAGAACAGGTGATCCCATCATCTAAACACGGATATAGCAGCTTTTTATCCTGACATGCTCATACCCAGTGAATCCCGATGAGAATAATAAACTTGTGACCTGATGTTGGGCTAATAAAGCCAGTCTGTCACTCCTCGCTCCTTGTACAGCCTGTTGTTGACGTAGAGCTTGTCCACAGAAATGACAGCGCGGCTCCCTTCTTGGATGAATTTTTTACGCAGTGGGAACAGAACTCTGCGGCGATCCAAAATTTCTTTAGGAAATTGATCATTCACGCTAAAATCTTTTCCTTTGAGCTCCTTCCCGCGGCTCTTAACAAAATCCTTCTGTTTAAAATGCTCAGATTTGGCCACGATGGGACGAGATCTTCTGCTGTCTGCTCTTTTGGCTCCAAGGCGATGAACCCAGTGAAAGGTAATGTTCTTTACCGTTTCTTCGGGTATCTTCATGTGGGTCTGGAGAAAGTTCTTAATTGTTTGTTCGCAATCCTCCGGTTGTCCTCCCGTCTGCTCCGGCAGGCCTGCAAACACCAGATTGTCTCTCATGCTGCGGGCCTGAAGGTCCAAAACCGTCTCCTTCAGGGTCTTGTTGTCCTGGGAGATCCGTGTCATTCCCTCTGACAGGGAAGACACAGTCTCCCGCAGAGACGCGTTTTCAGCCGCAAGCCGCTCCACCTGATCCTGGCTGAATTCCAGAGATTGTCGGAGGTTCTGGAACTCCTGGTGTAGAATCTCGAGCAGGTGGAGTCGTCCCTCAAATCCCAAAAGCCTTTTATCTATAGAATCTAATAATTCTAATATATTCTTGCGGGGAGATGAGGTCGCCTCGGGGGAATCCTGAGGACGGCTTCTCTTGGTAGCAGGTGTTTCCGTGTTAGCTGCTGCTTTCTTAGGCCCCATGACAACAGACTCAAAAACTTGATCAATATAATTTTGTAGACTTTCCAAATTTTCTTCACTTACCTCCAGGTTGATGAGTTATACTTACCGGATTGCTTGCGTTGTCAGTAAATAAATTTGGCGTAAATGTGTCTTAGTTGTTTATAATGTTTTGCTAACAATCTGCCATCTGCGTCAAACGCTGCCAAGAATCCGTGATTTTTTCCTAGCCAGCACTTCTCTCTCCCAGCATGCTCCTGGATGTGTCTGGATTCTGGATGGAGGTATTTTTGACCATTCTTCCATACAAAATCTCTCCAGTTCAGTTAAATTTGATGGCTGCTGAGTATGGACAGCCTGCTTCAAATCATCCCATAGATTTCCGATGATATTCAAGTCAGGGGACTGTGACGGTCATTCCAGAACATTGTACTTCTCCCTCTGCATGAATGCCTTTGTAGATTTCGAACTGTGTTTTGGGTCATTGTCTTGTTGGAATATCCAACCCCTGTGTAACTTCAACTTTGTGACTGATGCTTGAACATTATCCTGAAGAGTGTGTTGATATTGAGTTGAATTCATCTGACCCTCGACTTTAACAAGGCCCCCAGTCCCTGAACTAGACACACAGCCCCACAGCATGATGGAACCTCCAACAAATTTGACAGTAGGTAGCAGGTGTTTTTCTTGGAATGCGGTGTTCTTCTTCCGCCATGCAAAGTGCTTTTTGTTATGACCAAATAACTCAATTTTTGTCTCATCAGTCCAAAGCACTTTGTTCCAAAATGAATCTGGCTTGTCCAAATGAGCATTTGCTTACAACAAGCGACTCTGTTTGTAGCGTGAGTGCAGAAAGGGCTTCTTTCTCATCACCCTGCCATACAGATGTTCTTTGTGCAAATTACGCTGAATTGTAGGACGATGTACAGAAACACCATCTGCAGCAAGATGTTCTTGCAGGTCTTTAAAGGTGATCTGTGGGTTGTCTGTAATCATTCTCACAATCCTGCACATATGCCGCTCCTGTATTTTTCTTGGCCTGTCAGACCTGCTGGGTTTAACAGCAAGTGTGCCTGTGGCCTTCCATTTCCTGATTACATTCCTTACAGTTGAAACTGACAGTTTAAACCTCTGAGATAGCTTTTTGTAGCCTTCATCTAAACCATGATACTGAACAACCTTTGTTTTCAAATCTTTTGAGAGTTGCTTTGAGGATCCCACGCTGTCGCTCTTCAGAGGAGAGTCAAAGGGAAGCACAACTTGCAATTGACCACCTTAAATACCTTTTCTCATGATTGGACACACCTATCTATGAAGTTCAAGGCTTAATGAGCTAGTCCAACCAATTTGGGATTGCAAGTAATCAGCATTGAGCAGTGACATGCATTCAAATCAGCAAAATTACAAGGGGACCCACATTTTTGCACAGCCAGTTTTTCACATTTGATTTCATTTCATACAACTAAATACTGCTTCACTAAAAATCTTTGTTTGGAAAACACCCCAGTACTCTGATGTTCTTAGGAAATGAAAGACATACCACTGTTATCTTTTTTGTTGAAAGTACAGTAAATTATTATGCAGGCTGAGAAGGGTTCCTAAATTTTTCATATGACTGTATGTATATATTGTGGAAAGTAGCATCGGACACCAACACAGACAGACACAGGAAGTCCCGAATCATACATGTTTATTTTACAAAGTCCCGCACACCAAAAACCCTTTCAAAGTCTGGGCCTCTTTCTGGTCCTTCTTCCACCGCCTCTACTCCTCTCCTCCAAGCTTTGTCTTCTTCCTCCCAACTCTGGCCCCCGGCTGGAGGAAGGAGGCTTCTTTTATATCCACCTGGATGTGCTCCAGGTGCCCTCTGATGGTCTTCCTGTGGCACTTCCTGGTGTGGTGGAAGTGCTGACATCCAGGGCTCCTCAATCCTCCAGGCGCTCCCTGGTGGTGGCCAGGGGCCCCAATAGGGTTGAGGTTCCATGCCCTCTTACAGTCCTTCTAGGCATCCTGGCTGGACTTAAGCCCCCAGCCGACCGCCACATTGCCCCTCCGTCAGCTGAGACCCGTAGGGGCCAGCGGCCTGTCCTGCTTTGGCAGATCTCCCATGGCGGGGAGCTGACACATTCCTGTCCAGGGTCCAATCCTGCAAAATAGAATTGGAAAAGATGGTGGAGACATTGCCTCGACGCCATCGTCCAGTGTCTTCCATTACTTTACACAGCCAACATTCACACCCTCTGCCAGCACCCTGGTACTCAGAGGCTCGGTGCCCCCTCCGCCTTTTCTGTGCCCTTGCAGTCATAAATCAAGATGGAAACACTCGCAACCCCATCTCCTCAGTGAGTTTTGGAGCTTCCCTCTGCCCCTGCAAAGGGCGGCCCGTCAATGTATGCGAGTCCGCAGACTCACATCTCCATTTGTCAGATGAGCCAGCTTTCCTCCTCTGGTTCCTCGTTTTCCTCTGGGGTGCCTTGATGGTCTGGGTTTACCTATGGAAGAGAAAGAGACCCCGTGTCATCTGTGCCCCTGTAGAGCTGCGTGAGACCATCGTTGGCTGTGGGTGCAGGGTGTTTTGACACATCAGCTGGTGTCTTGTTGGCACCCCTGCTTTTCTCGCCCCCCACCACGCGATCAGCCCTCACGAATGCATCCACTATAGGAGATGCAGCTACTCAATTTCCGGAACTGAACGATACTGGAATCCCTTTGCACGACACTCCTATTTCATTTACAGTACAGGTATGACTTGCCTGCACCACCGTGTCCCTCCGGCTGGAGAGTCCAGCACTGCGCCACTCGATCCACCCCTTTAGAGACTTCAAAGCTGTGATCGCCTTCTGCTCCAGCTTCTCCACTGTCTCACAGAGGACGCGTATTGGCAGGGAGGATTGACTGTGCTGGCTGAAGGGCCTCCACAAGCTCACACACAACCGCTAACAAAAGCAAAGCTCAGTCGGGTCCTCCCTTGGCTCAGGACAGACATTCATTGGCCCTGCCTTTAACCAATCATCGGTGGGGACATAACACACACCATCCAATCCCTCGCCTGCCTCGGGGATGGCCATCCGGTCCTCCGCTATTCCCTCCTTCTGGAGTCCGATGGGGTGGTGAGCCTCCTGGAAGCTCCTCCGCCGCCGCGGCTTTCTGACTCAAAGCGGTTCCTTCTCCCCAGTTTCTCCTGGTATCGTTGCCCCGGCGTCACTCCACAGGTTGGTGTGCTTTGGCCACTGACGCGGATCCAGCAGGCCCTGCCTAAAACACAGAAACAGGAGTCGGCAAGCCCAACCCCCGAGGGCCGACTGCCACTGGGCATGGGACTTGCCTCCTGGATCTCGTCCTTCAGAGTAAGCTTCCTCCACATGGCCTCTTCTGTAGCCTTGTTGACCTGGGTGTCTGTGACGACGGCGTGTCTCAGGGAGTTTGCTGCTCTCCGGCCTTGCCTGTTCTCTCTTTCCCCCTATTGGGTTGGAGATAGCGCTTCATTGAACCGTTGGCAGTTCCTCGGGTGAGTCGCCTTCACGCGGTGTTGTGTGCGCATGGCCTTGTCACAGTATGTGTGTGGCCTGTCCTGCTGTGCTGGAGTGTCCACATAATTATTTTTTAACAGGGCTCCCCGCTGATTAACCATGTACCATGTGGGATACCAATGTGGAAGGTAGCCTCGGACACCAACACTGACAGACACAGGAAGTCCCGAATCACACATGTCGGTTATACGAAGTCTGCACACAACACAGTGCCCCTGCACCAAACACCCTTTCAAAGTCCGGGCCTCTTTCTGGTCCTTCTTCCACTGCCTCTACTCCTCTCCTCCGAGCTTTGTCTTCTTCTTCCCAACTCTGGCCCCCAACTGGAGGAAGGCGGCCTCTTTTATATATACAAAGAGCATATGAAACGGATGTTTGCTGACTGGCTGACCAACCACAAGCGTTACCTGGTAGGTAACCACCTAAATAATCAGACTGTGATTCAGAACTAAGAATGTAATACTGTACTCTGATCTTTACTCTGTCAAATAAGCAAACCAGCTGCCATGGCATAACATCAGAGGTTTCACTTCAGGCACTGATGTCAAGGGTTTGATCCCCGGAAGGGAATGCAAAAGTGTGTATGCCTGATGAGTCCCAATAAGGGCGAAACACGTGTCATGTACTCTTTGTATTGCTTGTATACTGTATCACATCTATATCTATATAGTCACAGTATACTGTCACAGGCGGCTGGGGGTGGAGCCCAGCCGGGACGCCCAAGGGGACCGGAGGAGGGCTGGTGCCTCCTACCGACCACGAGGGGGCGACTGCCCTGGTTTTGTTGGTGGCCTCGGGTAGGGGGCTTGGAAGCCCAACCCTGTAGGTGCCCGTGGCCACCGCCAGGCAGCACCCCGGTGCCTGAAGAACCCTGGAGCCCAGCACTTCCGCCACACCAGGAAGTGCTGGGGGGAAGAAGACAGGAGACACCTGGAGGGCTTCCGGGTGCGCAGCCAGCACTTCTGCCACACTGGGGCGTGTCCGCGGAGGAATGGCGGGAAGCAGCTGGAGCCCATCCGGGGTGTGATAAAAGGGGCCGCCTCCCAACAGTCGAGCGCGGAAGTCGGGTGGAAGAAGGACGGAGCTGGAGAGAGGACTGGAGGCGGCCTAAAAGGGATTGTGAAAGGCCCGGTCTTTGGGGGATGGGTGCTGGAGGCACTGGGCTCGTGCACCAAAAATATTTGTACATATTTGTAAATAAACGTGTGTGTGGTGGAAGAAACAATGTCCGTCTGTCTGTGCCCGGGTCCCGTTCACATCTGGCGTAGTCAACAGGATGCTCCGCCTGTTCTAAGGCAGAGACCTGCACATAAAAATGTTGTTGTGGACGGCCCGGCGCAGCAGCGGACCCCACACACTCGCCGCGGGAGCGGCGGGTGCACAACCCCGCGGGAGCAGTTCTCCCCACGGACTGCCGCTGGTCCGCAGTATTGCCAAGCTTCCCAGTTGCGGAGGAAGGAGAACGGGCATTGCTGGAGTGCAGCGGGTTCCCGTGAGCATGCCGCGGCAGAAGGCACCCGGGACGGCATGTCGCCTAGCGAGGCCATGCCGGGGACGTTTCTCCGGACAGACAGGACCCAGGAGGTAAGTTCCCTGCTTGCTAGCAACCGGCCCTGCAGGGCCGCGTGTGTTTTTTGTTCAACAGGCAGGGGCTGCCCGGATCCTTGTCGGTGGCAGGCGCATGTCAAACCGCGGCGCCTCGTTGACGCAGCAGCAGCTGGGAGAGCTGCTAAGAGGGAGATGCTGCAACCCGATGAGCCAGCATGCCGCTGCACTGGGAAGAAAAGAGCCAAAATGGCCGCGGACCGGAAGTCCCACCCGCTGACAGGCACGGGATTGGCCGGTGTGTCTTGTGTGCCCGCCAATGACTGGATAGAGGCGGGACTAAGGAATGTCAGTCTCGTGCCTGAGAGAGACCCGATTGGGCCAGAGGGAGTGGCTCACAGGAGGCAGACGACGTATGCGGCTGATGGACAGGTAAGCCCACCGACGTCTGTCTCCCTGTTCTCGCCGGTGGCTCTGCGCAAGCCAGAGGAGTCCCTTCGGCCCGCAGAGCCACCTTTATTACAGGCGCTACATGCTCTCTCCGTGGAGTTGGAGAAGCTGAGGGGGACGGCTATCGCGTCATCTGGGACGCCGCATGCTCCGGAGGAACGGCGCAACGCTGGAGCCTTTGGCCGGAGGAGTATGGCGGAGGGGGAGAAGTCGCCGAAAACGGCCGTGATAACAATGACTGGTAACAAGTATGCGATTCTCCAACAGCGGACGCGGCGGTGTAGGCTGCCCGCAGGGCGAGGAGAGCAAGATTGCAGGGGCTGACAGTTCACTATATATATATACTAGCAAAATACCCGCGCTTCGCAGCGGAGAAGTAGTGTGTTAAAGAAGTAATGAAAAAGAAAAGGAAACATTTTGAAAATAACGTAACATGATTGTCAATGTAATTGTTTTGTCACTATTGTGAGTGATGAGTGTTGCTGTCATATATCTATACTAATAAAAGGCAAAGCCCTCACTCACTCACTGACTGACTGACTGACTGACTGACTGACTGACTGACTCATCACTAATTCTCCAACTTCCCGTGTAGGTAGAAGGCTGAAATTTGGCAGGCTTATTCCTTACAGCTTCCTTACAAAAGTTGGGCAGGTTTCATTTCGAAATTCTACGTGTAATGGTCATAACTGGAAGGTATTTTTCTCCATTTACTGTAATGGAGTTGAGCTTGACCGCCGTGGGGGCGGAGTTTCGTGTGACATCATTACGCCGCCCACGTAATCACGTGAACTGACTGTCAACGCACTATGTAGAAAACCAGGAAGAGCTCCAAAATACGCTGAACAAAACATGCATTATATAATTGAGAAGGCAGCGAAGCATTAAGAAGCGAGCGAGTGACATACTACCATACTGTATTCATCAGTACAGCTACTTCGGAAACAAAGCGAGGTATAAACCTAAACTTTAAATTAACTTAATAGACAGGCTGCCGCTGGTGCTTTTCGTGCCCACGGGTAATGCGGGATACAAGTTTAATGAGAGGACGCAGGATATAAACGAGAGTTTTGATCACTTTGTAACTAAGTTAAAATTG
>JANRMT010026383.1:0-11060 GCA_026402145.1 Polypterus bichir lapradei | reverse complement strand
ACTTCTGTACTAATTACATGTCTATTTTATATAAGCCTGCATTTATTTATTTTTTGTTATTTAGTAATTATTATTCTTACTTATCTGCGGTGGGTTGGCGCCCTGCCTGGGATTGGTTCCTGCCTTGCGCCCTGTGTTGGCTGGGATTGGCTCCAGCAGACCCCCATGACCCTATGTTCAGATTCAGCGGGTTGGAAAATGGATGGATATTCTTATTTATTTTAATTTGTTTTTATTCTCTTGTATTTATTTCTTTCACATCTTGTAAAGCACTTTGACCTACAGCCGGTGTATGAAAATGTGCTATAGAAATAATTGTTGTTATACATTGATCAGTTTTCAAGGAATCTGATGCAGAAGTCTCTGACTGATGGCATTAGAATGTCCCACTACCAGTTATTAACATTTAGGATAGTACAATCAAGCAGGAGTTTACCATCTGTAATGACCGCAATCAGTCGTTTACACATTGTTTCTATAAAAGGAAGGAGAAGACAGCTTGCTTTTTGACATCTCCATATCTCATGACCATTAAATCACAGTCTAAGAAGCTGAAAAGATCTCTAAATGTAAAGCTGTTCAGTTATAAGTACAACATATGTGGAACACCAAAGCCAAGTAAGGGGTTCACTGGGATCCCTCTAGAAAGGATTTGAAAAGTAGCTGGAGCTAAAGCCTATTAACCATCTGAAGAGCAAAAGACCACACTACCGGGATCTGAACATATTCTGTGTAAAGTCTTCTCATAGAGGAAGTCCTTAGAAAATAAACTGACACACTGTTGAGAAAACAAAAAGCAAAATATAATAACAGTAATAATATTTATTGTAATGTGAAAAATAAATGTCTTCACTGTCACAATTTTTTAAAATCTTACCAATGAGGAATGTTTAAATTAGAAAGTCATTAAGCAGTTTACAGGGAAAATTGTGCTAATGATAAGTGCTTTTAATTATTTGCTGACTATGGTTGTAACATTAACTCTGTTACTACTAATTGGACAAAGCAGTAAGACAGAAATAAATTAGGGATGACCAGGAATATCTAACAGTATGGAACCCTATTTTTAGTGCAAACATTTCTGAATACTATGATTTGCTTATTTTTTTTTTAATACATGAATAAAGAAACAGAAAATGAAAGACAGAAAATTTGGGTTGGTTTGGCACATATAATATTTGGTCATTTCTAAATTTCAAATACCATAATCAAGTTTCACTTCTGAGACAAACTGTTATTAATGAATCCTGAGAAATCTTTTATGAGTATTTTACCTTTCTTATCTTTGATGTTATCCATTAATTAAAAATCTGTGATCAGCCACTTGATTGGTATAATTATTGGTGAATGGGAGACTAGCTGAAAGTTGCATCTTATGACTCATTAAATAATTAATCACAGAGAATTTAAAAGAACAAGATAAACAGCTGCTATTATTAGATAATGCATGATTCAAGATGATAAGGATTTCATAATCTCATAAAAAAAAAAAAAAATACAAACTGCACTTTTGTGTAAATCAGAAATAACTATTACACCATAAGTAGTTTAACAGAGAATAAGATAATGACTTAAAAGAACAGAATATTTAAATTTAAAAAAAAAATTTCAATAAAAATATAAATAGTGCCATGAATCCAGTGACAATGGGCTTGTAACATTCACATACTGTACATTATACACAGTTACAGTTAGTTGTTATAAAATATGCCATTGAAGACTTTGTTTGTTCATATTCAAGAAATAGAAAGCAGAAAGCAGTAACTCTTCTCAACGCTGCCGAGAAAAAAGATTTCTGAAGGCATTGTTATAGTTTTTATTAAAAGCCGTGTAAATGAGAGGATTGAAGAAGGAGTTGGAGTAGCCAAGCCACAGAAAAATACTTTTCCAGATTGGTGGGATATCGCAAGAGCATAAAGGGTTAATAAGCTCAGTGATGAAGAATGGGATCCAGCAAAGAACAAAGACTCCAATGAGAATTCCAACCATCAGTGCAGCTCTCCTTTCCTTCTGCTCCCTCCAAGTATCCCCGTCAGTCTGAAAGGTGACAGTTGCATGCCGGACTGTAAATACCATCTGTGGCTGGTGGGAGGCCTCCTTAACCTGCAGAATGTATATTAGACATATAATAATGAATTTTAATATAAAATAATCAGGGGGCAAAATATTAGCAAGTGAAGATTTTTTTTAGGAAAAGGACTGGGAGAAAGGCAAAAAAATAAAGAGCAAGTTATGCAGATAAATTGTTTCAGTTAAATCTTTTCAAAAAAAAATTTTATATCACAGTACAACATATAGAATATATTTTCTGCTTTTTTAAATTGACCTAGTACTGTGGTATAGTAATTAGTGATTTAACGTTCCCATACTGAGTATGTTCACAAATTCTAACGTTTTTGCATGCAGTTGTTGACAGAGAATATTTCTTGTCTGGAAAAGCATGCGCCTTTAAGGCTACTCTCACATGGTAGGCAAAAGTGACTCTATCCTGATTTTCTCTATCCTAATTTTTGCTCTGTATTTTTTTTTCTTGACTGCTCAGATAAATTTTGTGACTGATCTAAATCTGTCTATACTGAAGAGGCTGGTTGCTGCTCTACTTTACATCAAAATCGTGCAAAATTGTCAGCTCATGATGGCAAGGAAGAAAATCAATAAAACGAAAGATCACAGCTGTTGGTTTGAGTGCATTTTTCCCTGCTGGTGTTCTGTACATACGACAATATGCTTTTGGATTGGATTTTAAACTGACAATAATATTGCATATTGTATTGAAAAGCAATCGATCATTTGGTTGATATGTGTTTTCTATTATGGCACGATAAAACTGTGCTAAAATAAAATGTCCCAATTGTATTGCATTCCAATATACTTAACACTTGAATTACCAAAGCCTACAAAAAAACGCGTAAACCCGGCCCATCTTAAATCCATTCGCACCTCTCCATTCAGCGTCGTTTGTGTTGTAAATGTGTCAATAAGCACAAGGAGCCTGCTATCCCATCCCCCCCATCGCCACAGAAAGGGAAAAAAGCTCTACCAGCTCAAGCCTTGTTTATCAAAGGTAAAGGTTAGCGTTTTTTTAAATTCAGTTTTATTCTCTCAGTTGCGTTTACGCTCGCCCCGATCTGACACTGCTGTTTTCAAATAAAGACATGTGATAACAGAAGTGAACTCAGATGAGGATGAGGGTTCTACATCGGAGAAAGAGAACAGAAGCCCTCCCCATAAGAAAAATCCACTCACATATAAAAACAACGCAGCTGCACCAGGTGTAAAGGTGAAAGATGGCACTGTTTGGATGCAGCAACAGGTTGGGTGTCATCCAGCCAGTCAGTCTGCCCCACACCTGTCCTTCAACGAAACACCACGGCTTACAGAGCTCGCCAACGTATCGGGCAAAGTCCTGTCTGTGATTATGTTTTGTGACGGTCTTTACATAAGAAACATTTATATGTTACTTACTGTATATAAAAGCCAGATCAAATGTTATTTACCTTGATTTATTTACTTATCTTCCTACAGCGTAAAGTCACAAGTAGACTACAGAGCTTCCTGTGTTTGATCGACAAGGGCATGCTCACAAATTGCATGTGTAATGCCAGGGAAAAGTGCCTGTTGACACTTCAGTATGCAAGCAGTGGCACGAGAATGCAGTCAAACTTCTTTTTTGGGCACATATATCGTCCAGATCTAAACATTAGCCTGAAGAGTTGCTCGTGTACTGAAGAGTCTATAGCTGCAGGTGGAAGCTGCTGTCACACTTTTGCCATCACTGTACTTGTATATAAGTCAGATCACATATACAGTATTTACCTTGATTTATTTACTTATCTTCCTACAGCGTAAAGTCACAAGTAGACTGCAAAGTTTCCTTTGCTTGATCAACATGTGCACGCAGACACAGTACATGTGTACTGAAGTGAGTTTAGCTGCAGGTGGAAGCTCCTGTCGTACCATTTGCAACTGTGTTTGATTTTATTCAAGAAAAAATCCCAGTCGCCCCACAGGAAAAAGATTTTCTGAGACTAAGGTCATAAAGCTTATGAAACCATTTCTGGACAAAGGCAGAACTGTAACAGCAGTTGTGTGGAGCTTCCACCTGCAACTAAAGTCACTTCAGTACACATGTACAGTCAGCATCCCCGCGTTGATCAAACACAGGAAGCTCTGCAGTTTTATTGTGACTTTACGCTGTAGGAAGATAAGTAAATAAATCAAGGTAAATAACATTCAATCTGGCTTTTATATAAGTAACATATAAATGTTTGGAGGACGCTGGACCTCTTGCTGCATCCAAACGGTGCCATTTTCGCCTTTACACCTGGTGCTGCTACGTTGTTCTTATATGTGAGTGAATGTTTCTTATGAGGAGGGCTTCTGTTCTCTTTCTCCGATGTAGTACCCTCATCCACATCTGAGTTCACTTCTGTTACAGCATGTCTTCATTTGAAAACAGCAGTGTCAGATCGGGGGGAGCCTAAGAGAATAAAACTGAATTTAAAAAATGCTAACCTTTACAAATAT
The DNA here is from genome assembly GCA_026402145.1 of Polypterus bichir lapradei. Taxonomy (NCBI): domain Eukaryota; kingdom Metazoa; phylum Chordata; class Cladistia; order Polypteriformes; family Polypteridae; genus Polypterus; species Polypterus bichir. The sequence continues at coordinate 6,533 of JANRMT010026383.1, read as the reverse complement.
CATACATTTACATCGGCTGTTACAGACAAATCAAATGTATGTTTTTATTGTATAATAGTAACAATAAGAGCTGCTCACTACTCAAAATGTTTATTTTTGGACATGGTAAGGCTCAAACCTGAGACCTTTTGAATAGGAGTCAGCAGTTCTTACCGCTGTACTACCAAAGAAGTTGTGACAACAAAGTACACTTACCCAATTTCTGTTTCTTTGATTATAGTCTTAAATAAAAGTGGGATACCAGGCTGCTTGTTGCTTGGGCTTATCAACACATTTACAACACAAAAGACGCTAAATGGGGAGGTGTGAACAGATTTAAGGCGGGCCTGGTTTACAAGTTTTTTCGTAGACTTTGGTAATTCTAGTGTTAACACACTGGACTGCATTCAATTTTGGCATGAATAATCTTTCATAAAAGCCATTCAGTTAAGCCTGCTCAGAAAACCCTGCAATGAGACACATATATATGCATTGTTTTTCTGAAAATAAAGGAAAATAAAGCTGTGAAAAACCCTCCGAAGCCCCTTAGAAGTGACTAAAACCAACTTTTAAGACTAAAGCACTAAAGTGAAATAAACACTTTACAGACAAGCACTACAGAACCAAAAATAGTAACACAGCAAGCCATTTAAATGCTTAAATTAATTTAAATTAAGATGCTAGCTTTCTTCTGTTCCTCCCACTTGTGATTCCAGTCCCTTCATTAACATAGTGGCAAATATCCAAAGTTTGGTTTTCAACACTAATGTCACTAATATTGACTTACCCTTATTATCCAAAACTCTTTGAAATAACACACTAAAGATTTCTGTTTCTAAAGAGGATACTTTCATTAAATTGGAAATCAAATTTACTTTATGACTGGAAGCAAAAACGGGAAATAACAAGAATGACAGTAAATCATTAGTGAAGGTGCTAATAGGACACATTCAGAAAGCTAGTGATTAATATTTCTAACTATAAAGTCATTGTTTCTTCAGCACAGAGACACTTTCTGTGTACCATAATGACCCAAAACAGATAAATACATTTCTTATTAATTGAATTCAAAAGTGAAATAACTGAAATGTTGGATTTACAAATTCTTTCAATGGGGAAGATTTCAAATGTTAATAATTGCGATTTATTTTGCTATTTATGATGCTGTGCTGCATACTGTAGAAAAGACAATACATCTACAGGATTTACAGCCAAAGAAATTTTGTCATCTGCTATAGTATCAGTTGAATAGATTTCGCACTGCCTCATATCTACTCACTACACCTGCTTCTGCTGTTGGCTGGAGTTGAATCTGTTCCTTGGATTCACCTTTTGAGCCAAATGGTATCCACTCACTGCAACTAAACTCTACAGAAGTAATTCACTTTTGCTGTACACACTTGCTATAGTTTGACTGTTGTTTAGTTTTATTTCAAATTAATATATAAGCAAAATGCCCCCACATGTTTAACCAGACCACATAAGAATGTTGATGAAAAGCTAGGAGTGAGAGACTTATAAATATGTTGTGGATGGAATAGTGGCACAGTGGACCCTGCTTCCTGGATTCAAATCAGTTGACCACAAAATTTGTGTGCTCTCTGCTTGGCTCTGTGGGTTTTCCCCACACATTCCCAAAGATTATTCAGGTTACTTGGCAATTCCACATTGTACCCTGTATGAATGTGAGTATTTAAGGGTTGTACCTGTGTTGGACTTTTCCCTTTTCAGAGCTGGTTCCTGCTGGGATAGACTCTAAACCCCCTACAACCCTCAGCCCTAAATTAAGTCATATGTGGATTAGATGAGATAAGACAAGCAAACTGTCTTTCTAAATATTTATTCGTTTTTCTTCTTTACTTTCTTTATAGCAAGCAGTGTGGTGCAGTGGCTAAAGTTTTAGACTTTAGATTTTTAAGGCTGCAGATCATTTTCTATATGTACTGTACCTCACTGTCTGACCGTGAGCACGACATGTAGCCTGCCTGTGCGCTTTAGCTGTAAAAAATGTCAGGAAAAAGTTGTTAACCATCCTTATCTTATAAACCACCATAAAATAACACTACTTTTCAACTGAATTATAGACACATTAGAATATGAAACTTATAACATCCAGCTCAGCTCAGCATGTCAATACTATGACCCTCTTCAGAACTATAAAGAAAGAAAATGATTATGACAACAGATATACTGGAATCCACTAAATAGTTATTGGGAAATTATACATACATCTACTGTATATTGTGGACTATGGTCGGCAGCTTATCCCAGCCAAAACCCCCAAGCTGCCAGGTGGAGCCCTCCCTGCAACATGGAGATGCCCCGAATTCCAGCAGGGCATCATGGACCTTGGAGTTTCCCTTCACAGCCCTGCTGGATACCGTGATGGCCACCAGAGGATGCTGCAGGGAGGTCCAAGGACTCGTATGTTCAGTATAGCCCGGAAGTACTTCACAGTCACAAGGACAGAAGAAATAAAATACTTCCGGCTGAGGAAAAAGAGGAGTTTTCACCTGACCCGGATCAAGGACTATAAAGGACTGTGGGAAACCCCAGTGTGTGAGCTGAGTTGGGAGGAAGGGTGACAATGCGTCTAGGAGTGGAGGAGGGGACGACAGCGCCCCCTATCTGTCACTATATATATTACTTTCAAGATGATACAGCTTAGAACAGTTGCTGGCTCCAATCAGACTGTGTTCTTACTTTGCATTATGGGCAACATTATTACACCTGCTACTTTGAGTTTTGTGGGTTGTGATTACCAGACACTCATAAACATAGGATTGCGGTTCACGCTCCAGTTTTTTGACTCGGTATTCGCTAACTCAGCTTGGCTGAATGATATCCTTCAGAAAAACGACAGAAAAAACAGCAGACACATCTGAAAGGAACACCAAGGGAACCACACCAAAGTGCACAACAGCCTGAGGGCTTGAGCACACTGACCACTGCTGTCCAGTGTCCTACTTACCAATTTACAGTCACTGGAGAACAAGCTGGACATATGAGTAAGGATAAAGTTCCAGCGAAACATCTAGGACTGAAAAATCTTTTGTCTTAAAGAGACATGACTGAGTCTGATGGTACCAGATGATGCAATTCAGCCTGCTGAATGTCTCTCTCTTTACCGTATTGGACAGAGCAAAAGAGTCCAGCAAATGGAAAGGTGGAGGTGTATAGGTTATTACCAACCACAACTGGTGTGACGGCAGGAATTAAACGATCTTATCACACTACTACTTGACCAATATGGAGCTCCTGATGAGTAAATGTAGACCATTTTATCTTCCCCAGGAGTTTATTTTGGTCAGTGTCATGCCTGTATATATTACACCTCAAACAGACACTGACACTGCACAGACAGAACTATATGAGACACTGGGCCACCATTAGAACAATAACCTGGATGCTACCCTCATCGTGGCTGTTGATTTCAAAAAGGTTAGTCTCAAATAGGTAGTGCCAAACTTTTATCAGCATGTTACATGTTCTATCAGGGGGACCAAGACACTGGATCATTGCTATACTCTGTACAATTTGAACAGTCCGATCCTAGGCAGGTCTGCGGACAATAATCAAATATAAAGTAACTACTCCCCCCACTGTATGTGCCGACATCTCTCTGGCAAACAAGCTTAACAATTTCTACACATGCTAAGATGTGAATGATGTTAATGCATGCCTGTAGTCCAACACATCTGCTATAAGAGAACCGGTCAGTAAGAAAGCAGCACTCACTTTGTTGGAACACAACTTAAGAAGAGCATTCAGGAAAGTGAAGACTAGAAAGGCAACAGGTAAAGATGGCATTCCATTAAGTGTTGTTAAAATCTATGCTGCTCAGCTTTCACCAGAGTAATATTTAATCTCTTCTTAACCCAGTCTGTTGTTATGTACCTAAAAAATCATATCCCGCCTGCTTAAATTACTATGCAACTCAATTTTTAACTTCCTGACAGGCAGACCCCCAAGTGGTTCAAGTGGATGGCTACACTTCATCATCCCTCACTCTTAACACAGGTGCTCCACAGGGCTGTTCTCTGCTGTTATCCCTCTACACATATGATGGCACAGCTGCACTTGACTTAAAATCATTGTCATGTTTGCTGATGACACAGACCTGATTTCTAACAACAATGAGCAAATTTACCTGAATGAAGTCTAGAGTCTGTCACACCAGGACAACAGTCTATTACTGAAAGTCATCAAGACAAAGAAGATGATTGTGGACGTTCGGAGATAACAGCAGAGGCACTCCCTCAGTACTAACAGCACTCAGGTACAGAGGGTGGATATTGTTAGATACCAAGGTGTCCACATCACAGAGGACCTAACCTGGTTCAGACACACCAGCGCCTTGGCAAAGAAAGCACGTCAACATCTTTACCACCTTTGAAACCTCAGGGATTTCAGGATGCTCTCCCAATTATCTGAAGAGCTTTTAAAAATCCTGACATGTAGCATTACTGACTGATTTGTGAACAGCACACAGCAGAACCACAAAGCTCAGCACAGAGTGGTGGGGTCAGCTGAACACATCACTCAAACCTCCAGGACATCTACACCAAACAATGTTTGACCAGGGCAAAGAAAATGATCTGTGACACCAGCCATACCAACAGTGACCTCTTCTCTGTGCTGTGGTCAAATAAAAGGTACCGCTGACCAAAATCTACTTCAGAGAGACACTGGAGGAGCTTTTTCCCAAAATCTATCCGTATGTTGAATAAGGAAAGTGTATAATTATATGATACCTTTTAGTTAACTCTTGCACATTGTTATTTATTTATTTAGTTATTTATTACTTATCACATATTTATAATTCTATTTAAGATTTGTGCTATTATAAAGCAATGTATTATTGTTATTGTCCCTTTAAATTCATCTTAAAAGCAGTCATTGGAATTAAGAAACTAAGCATTGCAGTCATTGGAATTGAGAAACTAAGCATTTCACTATATATACGTATATATATATATATATGTGACAGACAAAATTCAATTTGATTTAAATTAAAGATTTATAGTTTATATTACAAATTCTGCAGAGTATAAAATTAATAGCAGATGAAAATTATCAGTGTTAAAGGCAGTAGATATTCTTTTTAAGTAGAACAATTAAATAATTTATATGACTTGCATTATTTCCCATAAAAGCATCTTCAAAACTCATTTTAAAGGTGTTTAAAAATGCAAACACTGAGCACTTCTAGAATACCTGCTTATTCATATTTCAGTCAATCAAATGAGCTCTATTTACTATTTAAACTCTTTCAGCATTTTTACATCAATAATAACAGTAGACTAAGGAATATTTTTGTCCACCTGTTAATATATAATTACGTTTTTATGCTGATATGATGCAACTGCATAATGGCTCTTTATTATTTTATGATTGTGGGGTGAATTAGCTGGTTTCTCTCCTCAGCCCACTGCCACTATTTTGTATACATTACAGTGTCACCTTAAATGTACTGTTGCCAAGACTGGATCTGGCACATTGCCACTTTAAAGATAAAGAAGCAAATACTTACTGTTCCTTGGACCCTTTCTATACTGTATATCCAACCTACAACTTACAAACGGGGCTGCAGCTGCGACGCATGCACCTCAGTAACTGCCGATCCGTCATGTTCGGCCTGAGGATGCTGCAAGCGGTAGCTGGACGGAGGCTGGAGGGAGGTGATTTCGCTACCCACCCACCACACCGCTGCAGCTACTGCTCCTGACTGGACCCAGGCTGGATGGAGCGGAGGGGGGCGTTTCATTGCCCGCCCACCACACATGGCTGCCCCGTTCGTTCTCGGTGGGCGGCTGTTGATGCTACAAGCGGTGACCCAGTTGGGGCTGAACTGAGGAAAATTGTGGGTGAACAGGGTGGCGGTAGGTAGCATTGTAGTGTGCCTCAGGTGGCTGCCTGTTGAATGGGGGCAGTGGTGGGCAATTCACTACCCGCCTTTGGCCGCACCGTGTTCATTCTCGGTGGGCGGAAGCTGCAGGCAGCATACTGTAGTGGAGGTGACTGTGTGGTGGGCAGGTGATGGATTGCCCCTAACCGCCTCCATTCATTCTCAATAGTAAGCCTGCTTGTACTGTTATGCACATAGCGGAAAGTTGTCTCTCATCAGTACATCAGACGTGTTGACGATGGGTGCCATCCTGCTATGATAGCATGTACAGTGCTGTGCAGAAGAGCTCATCTTAACCTTTTGTCTTCATCCTTCAACAATGTCTCTGAAACACAAATCTGATGCAAGTGCTGGTGATACAGTAAAGAAAAGAAAAACCACCACCATTGAAAATACAGTAGAAATAATAAAAAGATCAGACAGAGGTGAAACTCCATCATTCATTGGCAGAGCACTTGGTTACAGTCGGTCAACAATAGCATTTATTAAAATAACGAACCTGTTCCGATTAACATACAAATTCAACTTAAGTAAAAACCTACAGTCCCTATCTCATATGTAACCTGGGGACTGCCCGTATACTGTGTGTATATATACAGTATATATACAGTACAGGCCAAAAGTTTGGACACACCTCCTCATTCAA
>JANRMT010026312.1:0-12585 GCA_026402145.1 Polypterus bichir lapradei | reverse complement strand
TGTGGCAGAGATGCTTGGTTGGTGTCAACCCGAACACAGGCTGACACTGGAGGCACAGGTGAAAACAAACAAAAATATTTTATTTTTGTTCAGCTGGGGGCCACGTCTTCCCCATGTCCTTCAGCCCTAACACAGTCCCAAAAACACCAAAAGGAAAAATCCCCACAACATGCTCTTCTTCTTTCTCCTCTCCTCCCAGGCAGCATTGTCCTCCTCCTCCCGACTCTGGCGCCATCGGTAGTGGCCACAGGCTCCCTTTATAGCCCTCCCGGAAGTGCTTCAGGTGGCAATTAACCTAAATTAGGCTGCACTCACCAGCTCTGAACCCATTTCGCTCCCCCATCTGGAAAAAATTGTCGCCTAAATGAAGCCTTCGGGCTCTCCGGACGATGTGGTGCCATCCAGACTGCTGAAAGATGTGTTTCCTGCGATTCGATACGATGTTCTAAAGATCATAACTAGTAGTCTATCCTCGGCTATAGTTCCTCGTGCTTTCAAACACGCAGTTGTACATCCAATCGTAAAAAAAACCTGATCTTGACCCTGCCGTTCTCTCTAATCTTCGTCCAATCTTCAAACTACCTTTCTTGTCAAAAATACTCGAAAAAGTAGTTTATGAGCAATTAACTCATCACCTACAGGACCATCAGGTAATGGACCTTTTTCAGTCAGGCTTTAGGCCCCAACACAGCACAGAAACCGTGCATTTACGTGTCCTAAATGACGTCCTTTTGGCATTGGACTCAGGACTCCATGTGATTATGGTTCTTCTCGACTTATCTGCTGCCTTCGACACAATCGATCACGACATCATGATCTCCCGACTCGAATCCTGGGCTGGTGTATCTGGCTTAGCCCTCGACTGGTTCAGGTCATATTTCTGCAACAGGACTCTTAGAGTCATGCTAGACGATTTTTCATCTGAATCTATCCCACTCCCATGTGGGGTCCCCCAGGGTTCCATTTTAGGGCCACTACATTTTTCAATCTATATCCTGCCTTTAGGTGCAATTTTTAGAAAACATGCAATTTCACATCACCTATATGCTGACGACTGCCAAATTTATTTTTCCCTCAAGCCAACTGACTCCACCAAACCTCTCATCGACTGCCTATCTGACATTAAGGACTGGCTGGCTGTAAACTTTCTTCACCTGAACGATTCAAAAACCGAGGTCATTGTTTTTAGTCCCGACTGCAAACAGACCCCACCCCTTGGCCTCGACTCTCTTCCCATTCCAGTAACTTCGTCTGTCTCCAATCTTGGAATCAAAATGGATACGGTCCTGAAAATGGATGCTCAAGTCAATAGCACAGTAAAATCCTGCTTTTTCCATCTTAGGCGAATCGCCAAACTCAAGCCTTTTCTGTCTAACCACCTCCTGGAATCAGTAATCCATGTATTCATTACGTCCCGGCTCGACTACTCTAATTCCTGCCTATATGGTATCAGTAAAACCACTCTTTCTAGACTCCAACTGGCTCAAAATGCGGCTGCAAGGCTTCTAACTGGAAGCAGCAGAAGCCAACACATTACACCGATTTTAAAAACCCTACACTGGCTGCCGGTTAGATTCAGAATTGATTTTAAGATACTCCTCTTAACCTATAAGGCACTAAACGGTCTAGCCCCCGCCTATTGGAGTGTCTTGCTCCATCGTCACAATCCTCTTCGTGTTCTTAGATCCGCAGATCAGTTACTCCTAACTGTTTCCCAAGGCACGTTTTAAAGCTTGTGGTGAAAGGGCTTTTTCCATCTGTGCACCCAGGCTCTGGAACTCCCTACCTTTAGTGGTTAGGCAAGCCGCCTCAGTCGCCACATTTAAATCACGCCTAAAAACACACTTCTTCACATTGGCTTTTAATTCTTAACCTGTCTCATTTCCACTTGCTTCTTCCTATTTCTCTATTTTATTCGGTCCTCTGACCTGTTTTTAGTATCTCTGTTTTAATTTTCTGTCAATGTTTGTTTTTAATATTTTGTTTTTTGTCTTGCTTCTTTTTAACTGTACAGCGCTTCGGTCAGTTGTAATGCTGTGTTTTTAAGCGCTCAACAAATAAAAATGGTATGGTATGGTATGGTATGCACTTGTGGGTGTGGCTGCGTTACCGCCCGGTGCTGGTGACCACGGTTCCAGGATAGTGACCCCAGTGCAACCCAGGGGGGCTGCCATCAAGTGCTCCGGGGGGACGTATTTTGCGTTCCATGGCTGCTGCCCTGGATCCAGTGTCAAAGGGGCATCCCGGCCGAGCATGGGTCCCGGCCGTCCGCCACAATATATATATACACATTGTCAGTGTCAGGGATGCCAGGGGCCATGACCCGGCCGGGACGCCATGAGGGACCGGATGTGGGTCTGTGCCCACCCTGGATCACATGGGGGTCGCCTTCCTGGTTGTTTTGGGGGCCACAGGTACAGGGCATGGAAGCTCCACCCTGTAGGGGCCCGTGGTCACCGCCAGGAGGTGCCCCAATGCCTTGGGGACCTGTTACCCCAACACTTCCGCCACACCAGGAAGTGCTGGGGGGAAGAATTAGGACGGCGCCCGGAGAGCTGCCGGGAGGACAGCCGGCACTTCCGCCACACTGGGGCGTGGCTAGAGGAGGAATGCCGGGAACACCTGGGGCTCATCCGGGGACTTTATAAAAGGGGCCGCCGTCTCCCATCATTCGAGGCTGGAGTCGGGAGGAGGAAGGACGAAGCTCAGGAGAGCTGTGGAGGCGGCCCGAAGAAAGGCATTGTGGCCAGGACTGAGTGTTTTGGGGTTTGTGCACAACTGTGTCTTAGTGATCATTGGACTGGGTCTGAGTGACCAATTATCATTGTATATATTTGTAAATAAACGTGTTTGTGGGTGACATGAACGTGTCTGCCTGTCTGTGTCCGGGTCAACTTCCACAACATATATATATAAACACATATGTGGAAAGATGTGCAAAATTATAAAGATGTGGAATTATAATATAAATATGGCTTGTCCGACAGACCAGGAGAAGGTTGCCTCACACTGTTCCATTCCATCTGAACTAGTATGGTGCTGAGGTGTCACCCATTGCATGGCTACATTCGGGTCCCAATCTGGGATCCTGAGTTGGTTTGTAATGTGTTAGGTGTGGCAATGCGCTGTATCAGTGCGTGCTCCTAACTTTTTCCTGGTCTGTCGGATAAGCCATATTTACATTATAATTCCACATCTTTGTGACATGTGATATGGGTTTCATGACATGGGATATTACACACCTTTGATTATCTGGCTGTCAAAGCTCTGCTTCCAAGTGATAAGATAATCAACACAGCCTGAGGCAAACCATTGAAACAGATGTTCAAAGGTTATGGATGGATGGTGATGGAAATATAAGCATCTATCTTTTAAAAAATCGAAGATCTGGCACTCCATGACAACATGTAAAGTGAGCCTGTTTGCTTTATGGTATTTTTTTCCACTTCCATCCCATAGACTTCCATGACAGAGACCTTGTGTATGCACATAGCCTGCAACAGAATAACATCTTCTCCAGTGTTTCTACCTTTCATTTAATATTGCATATATAATAGATGTAATGGTTATGGAAAGTCGACATATGAATTACAGGATAAAGTAGGTGTTATTGGACTTAAAGTACCTGTTTGTTTACTGACCAAAAATAATTTTAGAAGTTTTCAAAATCAGCACTAGCATTCTTTTAAAATTAATTGTATCATTTTGCTATTCTAGACAAGTATGTGTGAATTTTCATAGAAACTTTTTTAGACAAGAATGATACTGACACAACAGATCATCAAGAGCTTTAATTTTACCTGTACTATGGAGAGTTTACAATGTTAAAAAAATTGAAAGTCATCAGCTAAGCTGTACATTGCTAAACATACAACAAGATAAATCCATCCAAGCAGGATAACAATAAAAAGCAGAATATATATAACTGTTATTTTCATGATAACAATTTCTTGTTAGTAAATAAAAAATAAGAAAAAAGTATGGAGGGTGGTGTACAGGAGATTAAAGTAATCAAAAAAGAGGACTGGATACAGTAGACAGGCATTCAGGGTAGAAAAATAATGAAATACATAAAACTACAAATTTTCTACAATGAATTTCTATTAAATGTGCTATCTCTTTATAACCAGTAATATGATAACTCTCAAAATCCCAATAATATTTGTTAAATGCATCCACATTTGCAACATTCCTGCTTCTAAAACACTCCAATATTACAGCAGAAACCCAAATTAAAATTAAAGAGAAAAATCTTAAAAATGCTGAATTAAACTTTTTATTCTGGAGCACAGATTTTTATGGTTGGGGAATAAACCCAAAGCCGAAATGCAGGATACAGTGGTTCAGTGAAATTAGCCTTAAAACTGTGAAGGAGAGTCATGGTATCAGAAATATCGTAAAATGACAGAATGCCAGCAGGCCAATCCAAATACACACCAATTGTTTTACCAGCTTCTGCATTTAATTCAGTCTCCTCGTTATCGTGCCATGCTGAGGTATGTGTACAACAGCAAAACAAACTCCATGACTTATCATTACAGCCAAGACAACACTCATCATTATCTCCTTTTCTGCCGATTCCTTTGTATGTGACTCCAATTTCGACAGTGTGACTCCACTCCACTTCCCAGTAAAAGCGATTTCCAGAGAGTCCTTCTTTAGACAGAATTTGAAAGCAGGAGTCAAACCGGTGTGGGCTATGTAAGTAGATTTGCTTATCTTGTTCCCATGTCACCGCTGTATTCTCCTCAGATAAACAGAGATTTGTGTGTGCTGATATAGGGTCCAATGTGAGCTGACAGTGATCTAAAAATCAAACGTTAATTAGAAAAAGAAAAAAATGAGAGCATTATCCTTAAAACCTGTGACTTGTTACATCTGGAACCAGTTGTTCAGAAAGTTATATCCTAATGCATCATCTCATTAAGAAATGCACATCATTCAAGAAGTGCTGCAGATAAAATCCAGACCGGTTTTAGCAGTCATTTGACACTAGTATATCATTTCTTGTACCTGTGTTAAGATAAAGTGGGCATTGAGCCCTTCAGCTAGGCTTTCAGTTGTACATAAGGTTGAACAGACTTACCAGAGATGCAGACAGATAGGCAGTAACCAGCCAGCTAACTACTTTCTCATCTTGCATTACTACTGTATAACAAGTTCATGATTAAATGTGTCAGATAAATGTTCATCTTTTGCAAGCTTTAAACTAACTTGGAGAATAAAAGCCCTGAGTAAAGTTTGACAGCTTCACCCAATTACTATACATTAAATCAAGGCTAAGCCAAATGTGACATCACACAAAATTTTCAAAAATGAGGAAACTAAATAAAAATGCATGTAAAATCAAGAAGCTCCAGAAAATATCTAAATGAGTTGTCACGCATACATGTCCGGAGGCCCTCCATATAGGCTTTGTCAAGGTATGTAATAGTCCGTAGGGATGAGAGGGGCAGCTATTGCTGTCAGTGTCATCTCCTTCTCTCCCCACAGTATCAAGGAAGCTGCCCAGTGAGGGTAACTGACTCTGCCCCTTCTGGTTCAGCCTTCATGAAAGCTTCCTGGAAGGAGGTGTCATTTCTGGCAAGAGCAACCTGTGGGACAAAGCAGATCTCCACTACCATAGTGACCCTGCATGGCTAACCAACCTAACTACCCTGTTTTGAGTTTAATCCCTGCTTTGTGGGATTTTTGCTTTATATTTGACAATAAATGGAACAAAATGGTCAACGTTCCAAATATTTCCATTTTGTGGAGCTGTCATTCCTGCACCCAGCCAGATTGTGTAGTGAATCATGAAATCAATCTTTAACATTTTTAACACTAGGGGGCTTCACTCGCCCACCCCACCCGCCAGCGCTACATGCCGTTGTTAAGAGGGGGACTGAACGCACCCCAAGGAGATGCGGTCGCTCCTCCGAAACCTCTCTTAAATAGTGATACAATGGGAAACAAATATAGTTTTTTTTTAACTCCTCTTTGCTCGATCAGCTACTGGCTTGCTGCTGCTGCCATGCTGCGTTATCTGCATTTCGTGTGGTGCTTCGAACATTTAAAAGCCTGTACAGCACCTGAATATTCAATCTCTTTTTGCTGTTCCAATATTTCACAGAGTAATATTTTTAGTTTGTTTGTGCTAATGAGATCTTTACTGTCATTTTTTGAGACTTTTGAATTTTCCTACTTCCATTATTTCTAACCTGCTCTGCATGTGTATCTTGGGACTTGCTACCAAAGGTTGTAAGTATGATGTGACTTGTCCATCTCATGGGAAGTGAAAGTGTCTCTCTGTCTCTCTTCAAAAGATAACATCTGGTTGCAGTAAAAAAGTCTTGTATTGTCGCAAGATTTTCTTTTATAATAGAGAGATCTTTTTTTTTTATTAACTTGCAATGTCTAAGCCAATCCTTGCTCTGGGATATTTATGATTTACCAGGGGGAGGGACTTTTGTTTAATGCAGCCCAGCAAACTATTGCAATGGCTAGTTGATTGTTTTTCATTGGTTTAACCTAAGACAGTTCATACTTTCTCCAAATTACCACATCTCATTTATTCAAGAATTTTTTGTGGAACTAGTTGAAGAAAGAGTTTTAGAAGAGAGTGGACTAGAAATGATCAACCTTGAGAAAGTCGAGTGTAACTAGTTTATGTGTCACCTGACACTACACATTTAGCACTGTGAGGCTGTATGGTTTGCCAGCATTCACATTTGTACTTTGCTTAATATCTTGGGTATATTGTTTATAGTGAGTAAAACCGTAACTTTTCTCGTGCCTGTTCCGGTGCTCTGAGGTCATAGATGTGAAAGGTAATGAAACATATGAGGGCTATAGCAGGGATTTGGAGACATTTTGTTAAGGTCTACATAATAAAGAGTATAAAGGGGGAATAAGGTTACCCTAGGACAGTAACATGACAAAACAACGAGATAAGGACAGCTTATTCCATATTATATGTTTGTCTGTCTGTCCTCTTGTTTTTATATTACTGCAGCGTTTCTCAACCTTTAAGTATTTGCGACCCGAGTTTTCATAACAGTTTTAATCGCGCCCCCCCTAACATTTTTTTGAAATGTAGATGCATATTTTATTATACCTACTTAACTTTTATCGACATTTATCTAACTCTATATTTATTGTTCTAGTATCAGAATGTAGTTTAAGTTAATTTGTTTTGGTTTCAACAGATATGTTTTTTTTATATTTTTGATTCTTGTTTTCTTTTTTTTACATGTTCGCGCCCCCATTTTTGTTACTTTGCGCCACCCTAGGGGTGCCCGCCCCACAGGTTCAGAACCACTGTGTTACTGTATATAAACAATCATAACATTTATACAATCATTCTATCTTTTATTAATGTGTTTTAGTCTCTCATTTAGAGAACAATACATTCCTTTTGTACACTAAATGCACGTACCCATTTTATAAATATGATATTCTGGCTGATACATCAAAGAATGTAGACTTATACAAGGATACAAACACTTCAAATATTTGAAAAAAATCAAATAAATTCTTACATTTCATAAAGTCATCCTTGTTCCATGACTCTGACAGACCTTGAATGCATGATGGATTTGCAATTACCGAAGAAAGCAAGACAAAAAGTATAGTTTATTAAAGACAGGTGGTTTTTCATTTTAGGTAAGTAGTACCTCAACCTTGACATGCCTAAGATGAATGTACAAATTTTAAACACACACCTGGATTTCCTTCCCACTTGCTGATCTTCTCCATACCTTCATTTAATCTGAATAATTCTTCCATCAATTCTTCAGAACGAAAGTCTGTACTTACAGTGATATCTGGGAGAACTTCATCTTGAAGCGGAATGCACACTGATGGGAATGTCTACTGGAAAAGACAAGTTGCTTAAAATAATTAAGTTATCTTATACACATATTATATCCTTGGAAGTGGTGCTCTCACCTGAAGGAAGTAGATGTGATCATCTGTCCCCGAAAGATCAGTCAGCTCAGCATGTCTTCTCCTCAGCTCCTCAATCTCTTCTTCCAATTGTTCAATAATTCCTTCAGCCCGCTCCACTTCTCTCTTTGCTTGCTTTCTAATACTCTCAGTCACCTTCTTCTGGGTTTCCTCAATGGTGCAGATCAGATCAGCAAAGCTCTTCTCAGTTTCAGTTATTTCTGTTTCTTCACAGTTCTGAAACATTTGATCTTTTGTTATTATTATTATTTGAAAAATAAGTCAATTAATTTTTTACATCCCTTCCATTTTTTGTTTACTTTTTATTCTTTGTTTATTATAATATTTGAAAGTCTGTCTTCCTAATCTCCATAATCCAATTAGAAGGTGGCCAGTGCTGGATTCTCTCAAGTGTGTAAAAGTATAATCTGAATAAACAGAAGGCAGACAGCTAGTTCTGAAATATGCTTGCATCTATGCCCAATCACAATTGGCCAGTTTAGATTCATTAATACACCTAATTTACAAGTTTTAAAGATGTAGAAGGAAAAACTGAACATTCGTAGAAAGCCCACATAGACCCAGGGAGAGCTTGAAAACTCCACATGGTCAGTGACTGGTTCTGAAATCAACACCAGGCCCAGAGATGTGAAACATTAGCCACATCTCCACTGTGTCGCCATTTGAATGTTAGGAACATTACAAAGTCTTAAATGTGTTTCCCCGTATTTGTTACTGCTAGAGAAACAGGGTTTCCCACTTATAATCAAGTGAGAGGTCATCATCACCATAGGGCTACAACATTTCATGATATCAGGAGTTAAAATAAAATTTAATTGTGGAAAATTACACTATTTGAATATCTCTGAACATTCATCCCATCTCTATATTGTGAAACTAGCCTTTCATCTGTGTTAATATGTAATAGCATTGCTTTAAAGGTCAGAACTATGCTTCATTTCATTTGCTTTAGTTTGTGTTTTTTTTGCCTCATGTTATCTTTAAGTGTATATGCCTCTTTTTCCTTTTTTTTTGTTACTGTAATAATTTCTACAGATAAAAATTCTGAAGACCTTCATTACTCTGTGGCTTATTCAAAACATACCAAACATACCAAAACATCGGAGAGCAACTTCTCCTAACCATCCAAGAACAATTTGGTGACGGACAATGCCTTTTCTTGCATGATGGAGTAACATGTCATAAGGCAAAAGTGATAACTAAGTGGCTCAGGGCCACAAAACATTGAAATTTTGGGTCCATGGCCAGGAAACTCCCCAGACCTTAAACCCATTGAGAACTTGTGGTCAAACCTCAAGAGGCAGGTGGATAAACAAAAAACCCCAAATTCTGACAAATTCCAAGCATTGATTATGAAAGAATGGGCTGCCATCAGTCAGGATTTGGCCCAGAAGTTGATTGACAGCATGTCAGGGCGAATTGCAGAGGTCTTGACTCTTTGCATAAACTTAATGCAATTGTTATTCAACGCCTTTTAAACTTATGAAATGTTTATAATTATACTTCAGTATACCATAGAAACATCTGACAAATAGATTTAAAAACACTGAAGCAGCAAACTTTGTGAAAACCAATACTTGTGCCACTTTTGGCCATGACTGTATATTTTTCAAACTCTTGCTCACCTTTTGGTCTTTTTTCTCAGTCTTCCTTTAATGCACCATTTCAACTTCAAACCAGTTAAACTGGGTCTGATGTGAACATTTTCTCCTAAACTTGGAATGTGAAGACAATGGTAACATTGAGACTACTTCAGGAAATACTGTTGGATTATAAAAGTCCCAGTGCTGCCAGGACAGATATTGCTGATCTGCTGAATCACTGCTTAGAAAAATCTTTCCAAATGTTGTTAAAATACTTAAATTAGTAGAATCCCACTGGGCATAAGTAGAGGTGCTTTGCTGCTAGCTGTAATTTTTGAAAACAACATTGGATTCCTAATAGGGGTCTGTGCCCTCAATAATCAGGTTGCCCCTTAAGCAGTCCCTTAACAAACGTATTCTGACCTTACAAGATAAAGACTACAGGTTAAAAGTAAACTTTTATTCAATCATGCTTACCTTAATTCGTTTTACTGCCTTCTGCATCTCCTCTACCTTTTTATTTCTCTCTGCAACTCTTTGCTGGATTTCTGTCAGAGTTGTTGACATCTGAGTCTGTGTGACAACAAAAGGGAAAATCAAGATCACAACATCATGCAACTATGTATTTGATATCATCAAACCCCCCAAAAACTAAATTTACTGAGTTTAGTATTTTGTTATTGCCAAATTGCGCACAAAACAAATTTCGGGAGCAATTTCATAATATTGTATGCAAAATGTAACTCTGCTATTTTGCTCAGTGCAGCGCATACTAACACAAAACCAATTTAGAGTTAACTGTTATCTAACCTGCATATATTTAAAAAGACAAAATCAGAGGGGAGAGGGGTACATGTAAATTCCACAGAGGTGGTCTCAAAATTAAATGTGTAGCTAGTGATAATCATAGCAACATCAGGTAGGAACAAAGGTAAGTAGGTAGGTAGATAGATATTGTGTTTGTGTGTATATATACACACATATATCAATATATAATGCGGTGGGCTGGTGCCCTGCCTGGAGTTTGTTTCCTGCCTTGCGCCCTGTGTTGGCTGGGATTGGCTCCAGCAGACCTCCGTGACCCTGTAGTTAGCTTATGGATAATGGATGGATGGATGGATGAATATATATATTTATTGCCACCTCAAGGGTGCACCATTGAGCCCCAAACCACAGATACAATGCTACTCAACAAAATTCTGGGTCTAAATAAAATGTTTTTATTTCTTATCAACACTTTCAAACAACCACCAGCCAAACTACTCAAAACAGGTTCTCTTCCTCCTTCTGCCTCCAGTTGAGTGTCATCCACTGCCTCCCAACTCTGACTCTTCGAGGTAAGGCTGCAGGTTTCTTTTAAACTGGACTGTGATTGCTTCCACTGTCCCAGAATTGGTCATTTGCAGCGCCCCATGGTTGTACTTCTGGACCCCAAATCCCATACCATCCTGTGGGTGTCTCATATGGGTTTGGCCTGGAGAAACACTGCCACCTGCCATGTAGGGGAGTGAACAGCTCCTGGTGCTCACGTTCTCCCAGTCCATTTATCATCCTTTTCTCTGTGTTGGGATGAAGAATTTAAGGCGTTTCAGTCATGCCGAGTCTCAACTCCTGCTCTCCTTCCACTATGGCATCCAATCTGGACAAGAAATCATTCTCCATCTCAGGCCTGATCTTCCTCTCTTGCACTTACTATATAGTGGCTGATGTCTGACACATCCAGAAGACTGGAATTAAGTCATGGCCATTATAAAATTAGATTAAATGGGTGTGGAAAATTGAGATATAAAAGGCCAATCACTCCAGTTCAAGGCAACTAAAGGCAGAAACCCAGCAGTATCATTCAAGTCAAAGACTAGCATTGGGCGTGTCACCAGTCCATGTTATTTCCCTTTAAGTGCTTATTATCTCAAAATTAAAATGAACATACTGTATTTTCTTGAAGGACATTTCTGTATTTAAACAACAATATTAGCTCCATTCTCACCTGTTTCTCAGATCGCTCGGTTTCCAGCTCCACACTCTCATGACCCTTATGTTCAGCCAGCATGCACAACAAACAAATGCAGGTCTGATCCGATTTACAAAACACTTCCACTGTTTTCTCATGTTGCACACAGAGCTTTTGCTGCAGGTTTTTAGTTGCATTAATCAGTTTATGTTTTTTAAGTGCAGCAATTTCGAAGTGGGGCTGCACGTGTGTCTCACAGAAAGAAACCAGACAAGTGAGGCAGGACTTCACAGCTCTGAGCTTCTTTTCAGTACAGAAATCACATTCCACATCAACAGATCCAGCATAACGTTGAGGTAAAAATAGTTTAGTTGAATTTACTGACTTCACAACTTCATCAAGCAGGGTGTTTCTGCGCAGGTCCGGCTTTGTAGTGAAGGTCTCTCTGCACTGAGGACAGCTGTACACATCTGTAGAATCCCAGCAGCTGGTAATACACTTCATACAGAAATTGTGTCCACATGGTATGGAGACAGGGTCGCTCAAGATTTCCAGACATACTGAACAGGAAAAAAGATCTTTTGAGCCACGAATACCTCCTTCTGCCATTATGTTTTTGAGAAAAGTCAAATGACAGATTTCGGAAGAATAGAAACTGAAAGTAGATTAATCCATTTGAGAAGCAGGGATTGATGCTGCGAAGCAAATAGGGAGCACGTTCTGCATTAGTAAGCACTCAATGTTAAAGCTGCTGGTCTGTTTTAGTGATTATAATGCATATTTTTGTAATGCTGTTGTTCGAAATTAAAGAAACATTACATTATATATGGAATAACTTTAGACAGAAGCAGGAACTGCCAGAATCATTGTATTTAAATCATTATGTGAGCAGAAAGGTGCACCCCCATAACTCTGACACAGTACAACAGCCCAAACAGGAAAAGAAAATGTCTTTACAGCATCAGAAGCACTTGAAAGCAATGAACCTCAGTAAAATTAAACAGATACTACAGCAGGGGAGAGGCCTAGAGCAGGGGATCTCAAAGTTGGTCCTGGCGGCCTGCTGTGCCTCCAGGTTTTCGCTTCAACCAGATTCATAATCAG
>JANRMT010026261.1:10151-21124 GCA_026402145.1 Polypterus bichir lapradei | reverse complement strand
GCTGTAATTTCTGCAAAAGGCAGATCTACTAAATATTGATTTCATTTCTTTTTTGTGGTGCCCAAATTTATGCACCTGCCTGATTTTGTTTGAACAATTATTGCACTCTTTCTGTAAATCCAATAAACTTCATTTCACTTCTCAAATATCACTGTGTGTCTCCTATATGATATATTTAACTGACATTTTTTATCTTAACAACCAACAATTTATACAGGAAAATAATGACTATTAACAAGGTTGCCCAAACTTTTGCATCCCACTGTATCGAACAGGAATATACTAAATTATTGTATAGATGGAATACATGAAGTTAATAATGTTTGCTGTACTTCAAGAAAAAAAAAATCAAGAGTATAAAGAACATAACTTACACAATGTTAAGAACATATTTATAATAAAACAATTTGCCTGACAGTAGCAGAAAGTTGTATTTTCAGAAATTACAAAGCTGAAGGTAAACACAAATTTTTAATACTGGTTGAATCCCATTATCCAGCTAAATTTGTAAAATTTAGATTTCTCATGCTCAGTCAGACGTTTGGGCCTCTGGGCTTTTTCTGTGACCTGCTTGTTTTATTAATTTTTTTTTCTATATTTCCGGGGTTGGGTTGATTGCCAGTGGGGAGTTAAAATGTACACACAAAAATGCTGTACTTTGCTATCCTCTTCATTTTTTAAAATCAAATTAAAAAATTAATCCCGGACAAATGGGCTGAACCATTAGTTATAATCAGTTTGTTTTCTCATATTATTTTAGACATTCACAAACCTTTAAAAAAATCATGAAAAATACAATTTTGCAATGTTTACCAAATATCTTGTATAGGCCTTGTCTATTAGGAAGCTACTCTATCTTATTCATTAGTAATTCTACAGTGATTTAACCTGTCCTGCACTACTGTGTTAATACAGAATATAATACAGAAAATCAAGATGAACTAATTATACAGTGTATTAATGTTTAATGTTTCCAATGATGAAGTGATATGAAACAAAATAAAATAGTTACCTATAAAAAGAATAAAAGGATAAAAATATTTTGTATATAGCATTAAAACATAGGCATGTTTCCTATCTCTTTTCCTATATAAAATAGTATGTGTCTACAGCCAAAAATAAAGCTTTACACCATCTGTCATCTGGTTCAGTTTCAGCGAGCATACTCCTACAGTTTTAGTTCTAATTGTGTTTAATGCTGCACTAATTATTTCAATGGGGAATAATTTTGTACAGTCAAAGTTGACTCATTTTATAAAGTGGAGCCTCTTCAGCTACAAATTGGCAGGTCTCATCCTTCATTTCTCCTAAGCGTTGTGCCAAAGGGGAATAAGTATATGGTTGCTTTGTGACCAAATGTCATGTGCTGGGCAGAAACATTGATCCTGGCTATTAATCACTCTGCAAGCCCTCCCAGTAATCAAAGGGCACAGCTGCAGTGATATATGGCCAATGTCAGAGTAGAAAGCCCTTTACAAGACTGCATGCCTGCCAGCTGATGGCCAGTATGTTCTACGGCACACACAATAGCTAGCCTAAAATGCCCAGGCCAATTAATCACCACCTCTAAGTATTCACAGTATCATTAAACACCTTTATTGACTGAATTGTCTAAGGATTCATGTGCACTAATTACTAAGGTCTAAAAGTTAAGAACTCTCTTCTCACCTGGATGCAAAATAAAGAATACTACATACTTCAGACCTTCATGTGTCTTTTGTTGTAATGCCAGAGGTAAGGAGTACAGTACATCTGATATTAAACAAATAGTGTCTAATTTTGAAAATGCTCTTTAGTAGTATCACTTTTATGAAAGATATCAATATATTCGTACACTTTAAAAGAGAACAACTGAGAATAACTGAGCAATAAAACAAAAATAAATCTCTCTCTCTCTGCCCCCCCCCCTCTAAAAATGTTATTTATAAATATTGTAAAACATTTGATTAAAAACACAATTTAAGAAACGGTTTAAAAAATAGTTTCAGTGATATATACTAACAAGGAAATACACAAAATTTCTAGAATTATGTCACAGGTATTGTAAATTACTAAATAGAAAAGAGAAATTAAATAACAAAGTCATTTTTTATGTGGGGGCTCCAATCCACAGGATAGATATATGCAAAAATAGCTTATACCACAATAACACATTGAATCCTTAGCACAAAAATTGAAATTCTTTACAAAAGTAAGCATATATTTGTTACACAGATACATAAACTTTCATACATATTGTTATATACCTACCCCTAACTCATGAGTCCACAAATAATTTCACAATGAATTAACTACAGCAGCACACAAGTAAAATTTGATCACATTTATATACTGTAACTCAAAAATAATATAAATACTTATTACCAAAAAGTAATACGCCCAAAATGGCACATAAGGGCAGCATGAATTGTAGACTCATGTTACCAGATACTCATGAGTTTACAATAATACGAAAGGGAAATAAGGCAACAACTGCTGTATTTTCAAGTAAGATGTGTGAACTCTTGAAACATTTTTTTAACATACTGTTCTGACTGCCACACTTTCTAATGGAACAAAAATAAATAAATAGAACACCGCATAGTAGCGCACCTCTAAAAAAGTGAACTTCTCTTTTCCAAAGACAGTAGTCAGTGTTTCTTGTTTTACCCAAGTCAGCTTGTTGTTCTGAGGACCTTTTTAAGAAGTATTTTGTGACTGATGTATTCCAAGGAACAAAGACAGGAACCAAACCCTATGAAATGCCAGGTCACTAGACGGCACACTGATGTAAGCACACACATTTAGTATGCATTTATTTGTACCCTAAGGAAACCAATGCAGAGATAAAGAAAATATACAAACCACATACAAAGAGGGAACAGTGAATTTAAGCCGCTTTTTGTGGAGCTGTGAGGCAGAAGTAATGTATACTATGCTACCACTGGAATGAGTTATTCTTGTTGCTGTTTGGAAGAATATAAAAACATGTAAATCTTACAAATTAATGTTTAGATAGATACATTGATACTTGGGATTAATAAAGTATCTATCTATCTATCTGTTGGTGTATCTGTTTTGCTATATATTCTTGATTCACCAAATTAAGAGGATGAAAGATATAATATTCTAAATTTAATAGGAACACATATTAAAAATGAATAAGTGTATGGGTCAAAGTCGGATTAAGTATAAACATTAAATACCTAATTCATGCATATTTTAAACACCAGAGGCTGATGCTTCAACCCCATTTTATACTTGCTTTTAAGTGAGAAATTTATAGGTAAATATAACAAGGACTCTATTCTATTTGAACTGATCAGTAAAAGTTGCAAGACTGAATTTAGATATGAGCTGGAAGATTTGACAAAATGAGCTATCTTCAGCAATCCAGCCTTATAACAAGAACTTATTTTGGATTTTAGAAGGTGTTGAGAGAGGGACAGTGAGGTAACTATCAATAAAGCTACAGTGGAAACAGTCAAGTGGCATCAAATTCTTAGGTTACAGGTATAGGAGACCCAGAATTGGTGCACCCTAATAGTCTGAAATGCTTGAGAAAATGTGGGATGAACATAACAGTAATTTTAAACTGCACTACAATTGCTCTATGACAGAAGCTGTCTTGATCAGTAGAATGAATACATGGTACTGTACCATAATTGCAAAAGGCAGCAAAACCATTTAGAAGGGTTATGAAATATGATCAAAAATGACCAAATATGACTTAATGAGATTTGTTCTAAATGGTGTAGAAATAAAAAACTATACTTTATAAAGAATCTCTACTAAAAAGGGCACAAAACTGTTCTATTAATCACAGCCTAGCAGGTGGTATAAGAAAATAGAAAAAAAAACAGACTAGAAGGTTAGAACCTGTGTTTATTTCTAAGTAGTATGTCTTGTGAATAACAGGATAATCAGGTCTTTGCTGCACTTGGTACAAAGTTAAATATCAATAAATTCAGAGTTATTTTATATTTCTATTTGTTTTCTTGCTTAGTTTCTACATTTTTATTATAAAATATTTCCTATTTAACGGTTAAAAATAGTGATGAAAACCACTTAAAATAACTGACTTCAGAACTTTGATTAATTTTATACATAAGTGACATCCTTCACATCTTCTTTAACTCTGTGATGGCCAGCGCCATTTTCTATGCTGTAGTGTGCTGGACTGGTAACATCACATCAAGAGAGGCCCACCAAATCAACAACCTAATTAAAAGGGCAAACTCAGTTATAGGACACACTCTAGACCACCTGGAGGCAGTAGGAAAGGAGAGAGTTAAAACAAAACTAAGTGCCATTATGAACAATGCTGCATATCCAGTCTCTGACACACTAACACTGAGTACTTTCAGCCAATATATTTTTCAGCATAAATGTGTCAAGAAACGCTGCTGGGGCTCCTTTATACAAACAGCAATACACCCACATAATATCTCACTGTGACAGTGACTGCCAAGACAGAAATTTTCTTTCTTTTTAGTTTTCTTCTTTCTTCTTCTTCCGGCTGCTCCCGTTAGAGGTTGCCACAGCGGATTATCTTTTTCCATATTACTCTCACTGCACCACTCGGAGTATTTATATCACTGTATCTGAGTGGGGAATAACAGCTGTACAGCAGCTGATCAGAAAGAGAATTATCGGTATACAGAAGCACACGCTGCCTCAGCCATGCTGTCTATTGAACTGCTCTCATACGGCAAACGCTTTAGAGCCTTTCCTCGGGGTTCAGAAACAGTTTCATCCCAAGAACTATGAACGCACTCAATCAGTCCATCAAGTGCTCCTTGTAGAGCTGTTTGTACTTATAAGTACAATTACCTCACTGTAAACTTGCAATACAGTTATAATATTGCACAACCTGAGCCACTTTATAAAGCACGTATTTACATATGATGACGACATCATTTTTAAGATGAAATGCAGCAAAATAAAACTTTAACTTAATTTAAATAATCTATATTGTTAATAAATAAACATGTGAGGACATGATGGCGCAGCGCTAGCAAGGAGCTGGCGCTACGTTCACGGCCTCGCTCTGTATTCTTGCTGGGACTGGGGTGACACTGGATGGATAGAATAATTTAACATGTACTACGAAGATATTTCAATGTTCCTTAAAATGTTTTGAAGAATCGGCGTTCTAAGCTTACATAGGGCTTAACGTCTATTACAGAGCTGAGTGTGTGGCGATTGGGTATTTGGAGAAAGAAAAATAAGGACAGGAATTGGGGGTTAGTACGTTTGAAAGAGACAGTTCTGCTACAATAAAGTATTTCATTGAAGGTCGCGCATGGCGCAGCAAGCATCTTGAATGAGACATGAACAATCACTGCGCCACCGTGTTCCCAAGTTTAATAACATGCTTTAACTCCTATCATCATGAAAATATCAAGTATACATCTCAGTATTTTAATTATTCAGAAAGCTGTAATATCACGAATGTAATGGATTCTGTGTCCTGTAGGAGGAAGAGAAAGCCGGTTTAAGAAGCACATAGTGATTCACACACATAGAGCACATAGAAGATCAAATACAAAACAAAGCATTTAACACGCTACTTTAGTTACAAATGGATTTGAGAAACTAGTAAATTAAGTGATTTTAAGATGAAGTTTATGATGTTTTACTTTAATGACAAAATAAACTACATGATTAATTTGGAAATTTAGAGATTAAAGTTGACATTTTTTGCTTTTTTCCACACTGTGTGCCTATTTTTTTTTCTCTCTACCCTAATAAGCTTTTCATATGACACTCAGACGGTGGGCAACGACTCGTCTATTCACGGCGACTTTGACATCTGACGTCTTTTTTATCTTGGACACTGTGCAACTTTGTGAACTTGAGCTTTCGAGTTTCTCTGACACTCTATGTCACTCGATCAACTTCCTTTTGTTGTTTATACCACTGTTTAAACCAACAAATAGAACGTTTTTCCTTGCCTCCACTTGGTATTCGCTGAAATTCTTCTATTTCCCTCATGCTTTTGCCATTGTCTTTTCACAGAACACTGAGCTTAAGGGCTATTTATACTGATTTGTATATTCAAAGATGCGTAATTCTGGGAGGAGACAGGGCGGGGCAGCAGGCGCGTGCACGTGCGTTACTTTTCACGCTGACCAGGATTTATGTAGCAGAAGAACGTGGAAGTTGGCATTTGCGCAGATTTATGCATCTGGATTTTTGTGTGCGTAAGCACATTTCTGCTTTTGTCCGTACGTCATGTTAGAGTGTGAATTCTATGCACGCCGTTATGCATGAGTCCCCAAGAGTTTGATGTAAAATATATCTATTAAATTATTTGAGTACTAGCAAAATACCCGCGCTTCGCAGCGGCGAAGTAGTGCCTTAAAATTTTTATTAAGAAGAAAATTTTACCTTTTTAAACTGAGGGAAAATATGCCAATAATTATTTGTTAAGGATCTCTTTGTATACCATGTTGTCAGTTCGGCCCTCCGGTTGTAATATGACCAAGCTGTGTGCTGAGCTTACTCTTGAGCATGTAACTTACAGTTGGCCATGTGAACAGTAATCTTGTCTCAAATCTCACAGCTTGGATTACTGCTGTCATAATCGGTTTGAGTTTCATGGTT
This sequence comes from Polypterus bichir lapradei, assembly GCA_026402145.1. Taxonomy (NCBI): domain Eukaryota; kingdom Metazoa; phylum Chordata; class Cladistia; order Polypteriformes; family Polypteridae; genus Polypterus; species Polypterus bichir. Next base: position 14,536 of record JANRMT010026261.1, on the reverse strand, counting down.
TGTTTCAACTACGTAGTATTTGCAGGATTTGTTGTGTTGAAGTGACATTCGGCATCTGTCAAGCATTGTAAGCACACAACCGGTTTCATCAATAAAATCACATCCAGCTTTTGAGAGTTTAAACACTCATAAACATCAAAGTGTCCACTACTGAAATCGTCACCTGTGAATCTAAGATGTTTAAGAGGCATTGGCGGTTGTCGAAAGGTGTAAAGTATTTGGCCATTTCGGTACACTTGAAAGCGACAACCGAACAATTCAGCAGCAGCCATCAACTCACATGCAGAACCATAGGTGAAGGGCTTAAGCATTTCACTCTTCTAGTGCTCCTGTGTAGTATAATTATCTCCTGTACCGTCATCAGTCCACACCTTGAACCTGTCCCAGTCATTCAATACATAAGACACAATGTTCCTCCGGATATCAAGAGTGAGCCTGATATGGCTGTGCAATATGTAACAAAGAGAATGGAAAAGGTAGGTGCCAACTCCGGGCATGAAAACCACTCGGTAAGTGACAGTTTTTTGATCGATAGTGATCACCTCGATAGACATGGTAATGGGGGTTGGAATGATAAATGAAATGGGTACCTGAGCAATGTAAAGTAAGTCTAAAATACCTATACAATAACTATAATTGTAATAAACAAACAATAAAACAGCGGAGAAGCCGTGGATTAAACAAAAAGGCTGTAGTTATCAGTAGGGAGACGTGAAGGAAGGGAATGTAGAGACTGGAGCGACGGACGGGCTTATATAGGCAGGCAGCCAACAACGTGGGCGGCATTGGGATGGGGGACCCAACGGCACCTCACACAGTGACTGAGCTGCAGGCTATGGACGTATATATGTACGTAAGTAGGATTCAGTTAGCGTTGGGAACCCATGTACCAAATTTCTTGAAGATGGGCCCATAAGTAACAAAGACTGTTGAAAAGTTCAATATGGTGGCCGACAGTGGCATCATACCACCGAAATAAGTACATACATTGGTTTCGGTTAGCTCAGGGAAGCCACCTACCAAATTTCGTGAAGATGGGACCGTAAATAAGAAAGTTCAACATGGCGGACGTTGTTGGCCGTTATGACCGTTACGCGTAGAATTTCTAAATGAAACCTGCTAAACTTTTGTAAGTAAGCTGTAAGGAATGAGCCTGCCAAATTTCAGCCTTCTACCTGCACGGGAACTTTGAGAATTAGTGACGTTGGAAAGTTCAATATGGCGGCCAACAGTGGGGTCATACCAATGAAATAAGTACGTACATCGGTTTCCGTTAAAAGTTTAATATGGCGGCCGACAGTGGCATCATACCACCAAAATAAGTACCAAATTTCAGCCTTCTACCTACATGTGAAGTTGGAGAATTAGTGACGTTGGAAAGTTCAATATGGCGGCTGACAGTGGCGTCATACCACCGAAATAAGTATGTACATTGGTTTCGGTTAGCGCAGGGAAGCCGCCTACCAAATTTCGTGGAGATGGGGCCATGAATAAGAAAGTTCAATATGGCGGACGTCGTTGACCGTTATGACCATTACGCGTAGAATTTCGAAATGAAACCTGCTTAACTTTTGTAAGTAAGCTGTAAGGAATGGGCCTTCCAAATTTCAGCCTTCTAACTACACGGGAAGTTGCAGATTTTGTGACGTTTGGAAAATTCAATATGGTGGCCGACAGTGGCGTCATACCACCGAAATAAGTACGTACATCGGTTTTGGTTAGCGCAGGGAAGCCACCTACCAAATTTCGTGAAGACGGGGTCATTCTTCTACCTACACGGGAAGTTGGAAAATTGGTGACGTTGGAAAGTTCAATATGGCGGCCGACAGTGGCGTCATACCATCGAAATAAGTAAGTACATCAGTTTCGGTTAGCACAGGGAAGCCGCCTACCAAATTTCGTGAAGATGGGGCCATAAATAAGAAAGTTCAACATGGCGGACGTTGTCGAACTTTATCGACCGTTATGACCGTTACGTGTAAAATTTCGAAATGAAACCTGTTCAACTTTTGTAAGTAAGCTGTAAGGAATGAGCCTGCCAAATTTCAGCCTTCTACCTACACGGGAAGTTGGAGAATTAGTGATGAGTCAGTGAGTGAGTGAGTGAGTGAGTGAGTGAGTGAGGGCTTTGCCTTTTATTAGTATAGATTCCAATCAATGGTCCTCAACATAGTCCCTTTCTCCCAAATAGCAGGGGAAAACTAACACTGCTTTGCGGTGGGCTGGCACCCTGCCCGGGGTTTGTTTCCTGACTTGCGCCCTGTGTTGGCTGGGACTGGCTCCAGCAGACCACCCGTGACCCTGTAGTTAGGATATAGCGGGTTGGATAATGGATGGATGAAACTAACACCGCTAGAGTATAATTGAAACCAATAGCATAACTATATTTTAACTGAAAATTAAGTTACATAATAAAACATTTTTGCAACTGGGGTAATTCAAAATTGATCTGATATAAAAAGGGATTATTTTTTGTAATAACAACAACAATTATTTCTATATTACATTTGCATACACTGAATACAACTCAAAGTGCAACTCAAAGTTAAAAAAAATAGTTAAAAACAAAGAAAAGCAAAGTAAAAAATGATAAGATAATAATGAATAAATAACAAATAAGAAATAAATTATCCACACTTACATAAGACAAATATATAATTAATAGAGAAGTAGAGTACTTGCATATAGAATTGAATAAGATTGTAATTTAAAACATATTGTTTTGTACTTTAATATTCCAACAGATGCAATTTGTATTTGTAGTTTGATGTTTAAAGTTTTCATGTGATACTTGGAAAAGAAGTGTTGGAAGAATTACTTAAATTATTTAAGTATACATTATTGAGAAAAAATGACTTTAATCCACTGAGTTTGTTTTCAGTTTTTCAAGACAGCTAATACTTGTATATAACAAAAAAAAATAACGTAACAAACACCAAATATTTTGATGAATTCTATCAGAAAAATGACACTATATATGTGACAGAAAAACTGGAAGACATAATGGATGGTTAAACAGTCAAATGCGACACAGGATTTATGTTCTGGTGTTACTACAGCCAGTGGCCTGGCCTTTAATTTCAAAACTATTTGATAATGATTTTTTGTGGGATGATTATTTTTCTCCTCTGCACAGGAGCTCAGTAATTAACCGATTTAAGTTTTTCAGATGTTTATAGCAAAGGATGCACCTTTGTTATATTGAATTACTACAATTTTGTTGCACTTGCACATTTTTTTTATTTTGATTTTTGTAAAGAATATCTAAAGATATTGTTATAAATAAAATACAGGTAAAATTCCATTACAACGAATATCTTTACAATTAAATTTTCGTCACAATAAAGTATTCCCCATATGATGCGAGTCTATAGAAATCTCGTTACTATGAAGTACATTCAGCAGATACTTTCATTACAACGAAGTGCTCAAAAGACCTTGAAATGCCTGAATGAATCATCCACAGAGCAGTTAGTTCTGTGGCTGCAGCTCAGTTGTGCACAACGATCCCCAAACAGAAACATTATTTTTTTTTCTTTCTTCGAACTTTCCTCAAACTGCTTTTTTTTTGCCTTTTTTTGTTCCCTGCGGTTTTCAGTGATACCTTTGGCTTATTGCTCGTCAACATTTGAAAAACATCAATTGGAATTTAACTCATTGTCACTCTCCTATAGAAACGGCAGACACCCAAAAATGGTAACAGTTCATATTAGAAAAAAAACTTTACATTTTTGCAGCTCTCGATTGCTGCAAAAAGAAAAAAGACATTGCCAGTGAATTCGGAATTTCACCATCGATGCTGTCAACTTTCTTGAAAGACTGAGCAAAAAAAGTACAAAAATCTCGGGTTGTAAACGTATGTGAACTACTGCATTTGAAGACATCGAAAAAGCTGTTTTTATGTGGTTCTGTGATGCTTGTTCAAGAAACATTCCTATTAATGCGGCAGTCATTCAAGAAAATGTGCCTCCTAAAAAGTTCTAGTGAAACATCTGGCACTTTTGCAGCATTTTTTAAACATTAAATAAATAATATTAGATGTAACAGCATACATCTCTACAAAGTTAACCCTGTTGAACCACAACATGCTCTTTTTAGCAAATTAAATCTCTTTACTCAAACAGGTTTTCTTAAATTTCGTAGAATAATTTGTCAACAAAACCCTTCACTTTTGTCCTTGACCCAGTCCCAAATGGCTTTTCCAAAGAAGTCTCTGATGTGCTTATTTATAGTGTACTTGATATAGTTAACTCTCATTAGATACAGGAGTCTTCGCAGGTTGTGTATGTACTGCAGTTGTTAAACTCCTGCTCAAGAAAAATAATGCAGACTTCTGTCTTTGACAACTGTAGACCTATTTCTAACCTGCCCTTCTTAAGTAAAAT
>JANRMT010026184.1:0-10870 GCA_026402145.1 Polypterus bichir lapradei | reverse complement strand
TATTGAATGACTGGGACAGGTTCAAGGTGTGGACTGATGACGGTACAGGAGATAATTATACTACACAGGAGCACTAGAAGAGTGAAATGCTTAAGAGTACCGAAATGGCCAAATATTTTACACCTTCGGACAACCGCCAATGCCTCTTAAATATCTTAGATTCACAGGTGACGATTTCAGTAGTGGACACTTTGATGTTTACAAATGTTTAAACTCTCAAAAGCTGGATGTGAAGTTATCAATGAAACTGGTTGTATACTTACAACGCTTGACAGATGCCGAATGTCTCTTCAACACAAGTCCTACAAATACTGTCGTAATTGAAACAAACAATGAAACTCAACCCGATTATGACATTAGCAATCCAAGCTGTGAGATTTGAAACAAGATTACTGTTCACATGGCCAACTGTACGTTGCATGCTCAAGAGTAAGCTCAGTGCACAGCTACAGCTTGGTCATATTACAACGGGAGGGCCGAACTGACAACGTGGCATACAAAGAGATCCTTAACAAATAATTATTGGTATATTTTCCCTCAGTTTTGAAAAGGTTTAACTGTCTTCTTAATAAAAATTTTAAGGCAGTACTTTGCCGCTGCGAAGCGCGGGTATTTTGCTAGTATTATATATATATATCTATACTAATAAACGGCAAAGCCCTCACTGACTGACTGACTGACTAACTCATCACTAATTCTCCAACTTCCCGTGTAGGTAGAAGGCTGAAATTTGGCAGGCTCATTCCATACAGCTTCCTTACAAAAGTTGGGCAGGTTTCATTTCGAAATTCTACGCGTAATGGTCATAACTGGAAGTTGTTTTTCTCCATTTACTGTAATGGAGTTCAGCTGAAGGGGCGGAGTTTCGTATGACATCATCACGCCTCTCACGTAATCACGCATTATGTAGAAAGCCAGGAAGAGCTACAAAACGCGCTTTAGAAAACATGCATTATATAATTAAGAAGGCAGCGAAACAATTAGAAGCGAGCGAGTGACATATAAAACCATATGCAGCAGCTCACGTGAACTGACGCAGTGCGCAGACAAAAAGTAAAAGTTCCAAAGAGTGCTGAACAAAAACCGAATTACACTGCTACGCTCAAATAGATAAACCACACGCAGTGGCGCGATAGTAAAGCAATCGCCTGTAGCGCCGACATCCGAGGTTCGATTCCCGAGAGGGGATGCACTAAGTATGTACACGCGCTTCTCGATTTATTTTAACCTCACATCCCCTTAGTTTGAGACGTATGAAAACGCATGCGGTTAACGCAGAAAGACAGATCACCTATTGAAGCTTCATGAATAATGAATACTTTATTCGCGATCAATGATTGTTTTGGTAAAGCCATACTCAGTGTATTCATTAGATGAACGGTAAAAAAGTAAGAGCGAGGGGACGGTAACTTACTGAAGCACACAAGCAAAACCACAATAGCACGCGGGCTCGATGTACTGACTTGCGCGATCACATTCCAAAAAATATATCTTTTCAAGTTCTATTTAGTCCATATGTGTCAAATTCAAGGGCCACGGGCCACATCCGGCCCGGCGTGTAATTATATCCGGCCCGCGAGATCATTTTATATACTGTATTATTGTTATTAATGACCCGGGTATATGAAGCGCTGGTAACATAATAAACTACAGATCCCATAATGCAGCGCTTCAGCTGCCTTGCCGAACACTTAACACGTTAATCAAGTCTAGCTTATGATACTGTAAATTATTGCGAAGCTAGCCCACACGATGCCGAAGAGAAAAGTTGATTCTGAAAATAGAGCCTTTAAAAACCGATGGGAGGCCGAGTATATGTTTACTGACATTGCCGGTAAACCCATGTGTCTCATTTGTGGAACGTGTGTACAAAAACTGGGGTCTCCTTCCCAGCAAAAGTCGAGCAGCCGGCGCGCTTCTGCCTTAAATCAAAGTGAGCACTTTTAATTTTTTTCATCCTCCCCCTGAGCTATAGCCCAGAAAATTGCAAACACGGGACCCCTTTCCTACACCACGGCAAAATAATATTAAGGCGATTCACACTTTCTTTTGCACGTATACGATTATAAACTCCTCAGCTCGGATTATTAAGACACGCACACGAGTGAAGGACTGACAGTGCCATCACAGCCGATTAATGGCAGAGACGTCTCACCAGTCTACACAAGACCCACCGCGACTGTCCCCAAAAGGCGATCATAACGTCACCGAACACATCTCTCTCCAGGCATCACCAAATGGCGGACCTCGGTCCAGATCCGGACCGAGTGGTGGTTCTGTCCGGACCCGTGACCAGTCTGGTAAATTCACGACATTAAATGGAGCATTATTTTGGACGGTCATGGCTATTGATAGCAGGCGCTGCTACTCCAGTTAATACGACAATAGCTTCACTCAGTTGAGCCAATAAAATCGTTAGTTTACAACAGCAGAGAGGAAGAGGGTTAAGTTAAGAGACAACATGGCTTTCTCCAAAAGGCGGAAAGTAGATGATGAAAATCGTTGTTTTAAAGATGAATGGACGGAGAAATATATGTTCATTCTTCCGGCGAGCAGTTCAAAACCGGTGTGCCTCATATGCTCCGAAAACGTGGCATTAATTAAAAGCGGCAACGTGAAGCGCCACTACGAAACAAAGCACAGCTCTTTTGAGCAAAGTTATCCCCTGAAGTCCGAGCTGAGGGCACGCAAAATAACCGAACTGCAAGCCCAGTATGACAGATCTACCCGACTCATCACACATACATTTACAACCCTGAGAGTGTGTTCCCTGGTCTAACCAAAGTAGCACTGCACACCTTGACTATGTTTGGATCAACTTACAGCTGTGAGTCAGCTTTTTCCACTATGAACATTATCAAAAACAAGTACCGTTCTAGGCTTAACAATGAACACCTACATATCTGTATGAGAATGGCACTAACTCCATTCCAACCAAGATTTAAATTACTGGCAGGGCAGCCACATGCCCATTTTTCTCATTAAGAAAAGTAAAAAAAAAAAAGAATTAAAAGAGAAAAGTTCAAAGCTGTGTTTGCATTTCGCCCCCTAAAAAGCCACTTGTTGAAGATGTGGATTTTTTTTTCTTGAAAAGTAAGCCCTCAATTGTTTTTAGGCTGGGATCTCCTTATTTTAAGAACAAAGAAGAGAAAATGTTAAGTCAATGCTATGTTTTACACTTTTTAGTTATTGTTTTCTGAGCTGACTTTTTTACTTGAAGTGTAGGCCTTCAATTCTTCAGGTTGGGACCTCTTTAATTTAAGAGAAAAGGAGTTATTCCACTCTGTTTGCACTTTTTTAAATTTATTTTATTATGTTTCTGTTCTTTAATCTAAAATAAAGGCCTTGAATTTATTTGCTATAAGGGGAAGGCTACAAGACACAAGATGGAGTTTGGTTTGGACCTTCTACTTGGACGAAATTTAATAACTGGACCTCAGTGACTTTTAATTGAATACCCCTGCTCTATACTATATAAAAGAAAAATGCAACTTTCCTTTCTTTACACCTTTTTTCATTTTATCCCAAACCAAAGCCTTTCTCTCTTAACACTGCAGAAGACACAAAACAATTTTTCTTTAATTACTGGTAATATCGTTAAGGCACATTACCAGAGGCAGAAATTTGAACGTTCACATAGAAAATGTAATTTCTATACCACAGCCGTCGTGTAGCGCCTTTCAAAAGGGATCAACTACCGAGAGATGATCCATATACAATTTAGCTGCTGTTAGTACTACTTACCTGTTCTGTTATACCGTCTTTAAAATGTAGTTTACCCGCAACCACTCGAGTAGTGCTTAATGTACCTGTACTTCTTAAAACGTTAATGTTTTACTGTTTAATAACTAATAGACTATATTTTATTATTTTTCCCTTGCACTCAGTGACCAAAACTCCGCCCCCACGGCTTTCGAGCTCATCTCCATTACAGTAAATGGAGAAAAACAGCTTCCAGTTATGACCATTACGCGTAGAATTTCGAAATGAAACCTGCCCAACTTTTGTAAGGAAGCTGTAAGGAATGAACCTGCCCACACGGGAAGTTGGAGAATTAGTGATGAGTCAGTGAGTGAGTGAGTGAGTGAGGGAGTGAGTGCTTTGCCTTTTATTAGTATAGATTGTCTCTATCCTCGTCACATATAAAATCTGTGCTTTCATTACTTATTTCATACTTGAAAGAAATATATTTGTTATGTCAGTTATGATTTTTTCTTTTTTTTTTTTTTAATTTGTTTTAATATATAATCTTAGACTTGGACAGGAAATCACAATGTTAGCTAATCTTATTTCTGCTGGTTTTGATGTAGTATAGCAGGGGTGCCCAACTCCAGTCCTGGAGGGCCGCAGTGGCTGCAGGTTTTCATTCTAACCCTTTAATTAGTGATCTGTTTTTGCTGCTAATTAACTTCTTTTCAATTCATTTTAATTGACTTGGTTTTTAAGATTTGTTTCCCTGAATTTCTTCATCATTCCTCTGAATTGCTTCATTTCATTCCTTAAGTGGCACCCAGACAGAAGTGAAATGTGAAGTGAGGGAGCCAACAGAAGACCAACTAAATCAGGGCCTCAAACTCCAACCAATTTCACTCCAACCAGTTGCTTAATGAGGCGCTGAGTCTTGTCTTTAATTAAACTCGTTCTTTAACTCCATGGCTTGTTACTGCTCTCATTGTGCAAAAGCAGACATTTCCGAAATTGTGGATTTTCTCTTTTCTAACAGCAGATCAGCATTCCTGAGAACTTCACTTTTCTTTATTTTCAGATATTGTATGATGGTCACAGTTTGCTGGTCCTGTTTTGGCTCATTTTGTATCTCATTATTGTTTGGCTGCTAATTAAGGAAAAAGAAACAATTGAGGGCTCTGAGTCTTCAAGAGCAAGTCAAATAAAATGAATTCAAAAGAAGTTAATTAGCAGCAAAAACAGGACACTCATTAAGAAAAGGGTTAGAATGAAAACCTGCAACCACTGCGGCCCTCCAGGACTGGAGTTGGGCACCCCTGTAGTATAGTTAAGGCGTTTTTTGCATTGTCGCTGACTTCTTAGAATGCCCAAAACTTCAAGAGCGACAGTAAGTAAATTAATTTTATGCATTGTAGTAAAATACAATGCCTTTTTCCCCACTGAGCACCAAGAGGAGAATTACGATGGTGTTAATGCTCAGTATTTTCCTATCGGTTTTATGACGAAGGTAGTAACAGTTGTGGAGACTATTTTTTATCAGTTTTAATATTTTTGGTTATCCATTTGAAAAAATTATGATATTTAGGGTGGATTAACAAGCGCTCAATGCAACCTAGGTATACTCCTGGCATCAGAAGAATTGTGCATGTACAGAGAAAGACAACTACATGGGATGTTGCTTTATCCATTTCCGTTATCAGCTAATTGTACATTTTTGTTTTTCAACTCAATCTATTTTCTGACAGGTTACTTTTATTAAGCCGCCACGGTATCATATTATTGGGATTGATCATGCTTGCCTCCATTATTTTTAATACAACCGACCTTTTTTTTAGTTTTTACCGGTCTTGATGATGTATGTACTCAGGCAGACTCTCTCCCCGACTAGTTGTTCCCTAACAGCCATATGGTCTCGTACAAGCAACACATGTAAACATAATATTTTTAACAATCATCAAATCAACAGCACAAATCTGTAAAGTTAATCTGTCATTTTACAATTACTAACCTACACTTTATTACTAAATGTTATACAACCTTGGTTCACTAATTATTTCCTAAACCAAACTAACTGTTCTCTGTGTACCCTGAAATGCTAAGCAAAGTTCAAGGTTGGTCCATTTGTGATATTTATCCTACATGTTTTGCATGTAGCAATTCTTTTCCTGTGGATAACATTGTAGTCTTTGTAATTAATACTTATACTCCTTAGGAGCACACTTCCAGCCTTATCTACCTTCCTTCATTTAAACACTGGCAAACAAGCTTGGCTTAGGGCTTGTTTATACTTGTCACACTGAATGGGCACATAGAGCGGAACACAAAGTCCATGTGCAATCAATAACCAAAACACATTCATACATGTAGAGGCCTTCCATCGGTTCCTTGATAGTCTCTTAGTCAGTATGTGACAGTTTTTGGTCAAAGTTGCATACCTAAAAATGTCAAACAGAGGAAGTGCGAAGCTCTTAAATAAAAAAAAGAGTTGAGTCAGATATTAATGGCTTTAATAGAAACAAAAGGAGAAAATTAAGTGAAAAAATGTGGTAAAAGAAGGGCGAGTATAACATTCTCATGAGTGGAGATGAACAGATGCACCTAAGATATATTTGCAGGTCTATCTTGTACTTTGATGACCTGTTGCATCATATTCAAACTTTCATTCATGATTCTGGCTCCCAAGTAACCAGACTCTCAACAAAATTCACTACTTTTGACACACAGCACAGTGTCCTCATTGGGGTGTAGTTAAACTTAGCATGGAATTATTTCTATGGTAAAAACATGGCATTATACAAGACATTATTTTCTCCACGTGGCACTCATGTCCCACGCGAACGAGTCAAGTACAAACCAGCCCTAGAAATGTCAAGTCACCATAAGGTGGAAGTCGAAGTTCAAGTGGAAGTCACTGCTGTTCAAGTCCAAGTCGTTTTGACTTTTTCAATTTGAGTCCAAAGTCATCAAATTTCTTACTCTAGTCTGACTCGAGTTCAAGTCATCAGACTTGAGTCCCCATCTCTGGTATGTGGCATCAATTGAACTATTTTAAATTCCTACTAAAGGCAAATGCATATGTAGACAGAAGGCACAAAAGAGGAACAGTGTGAAATTGTTTAATTTTGTTTAGTTTGTCTGTTGCATCAATACTGCTCCTCTTGAAAATTATTTAATTCTAGAAATGTATCATAAAACCATAAACAATACTTGCAACGTACCAGGTGGCCATTTCTGTCTAACACCTTACAACTGAAGGCTATTAACTTTACAGATGACCTCTCGAGTCTCTTTAAAAATGTTGAAAGGGGAGTTGTACATCTTCAACAAGAACAAAAAAAACTGTCCTGAAATGTTGCAGCTTTTAACCAAAAATATTGGTCTCACGTGTGTCGACAGTGACAACGACATTTCAGCTGTTGCGGTGTAAGCGAATTAGACTGTGTCATTACAGTATGGATGTGCAGAGCATCCACTATTTGTATTTGTTGGGGTAGCAAAAGTATTTGTTAATAAATATCAATTTGAAAGTCGAAATCTCTCTTTATGCATGCCTTATAATTATGATATTACAGTGTTCTTGAATAAAATACAATAGGGACAGAAAGTGGTGATTGGAGTGGATTTCAAGGGGCATGTTGGTGAAGGGGGAGGAAGAGGGAGGAACACTGGGTTACGTACAAGGGTGGAGGAAGATGCAAAAAGGAAGATTACATCCTATGCAGAAGAGTTGATCCGAAGGAGATTGAAGACTGCAAAGTGGTGGAAGGGGAAAATGTAGTTAAGCAGCATAGGATAGTGGTCTGTAGGATGACGTGGGGGATCAAGAAGAGGAAGAGAGTGCGGGCAGAGCCAAGGATCAAATGGTGGAAGCTGAAAAAGTAAGACTGCAAGGTTGAGTTTAGGGAGGAGGCGAGTCAGGCACTGGGTGGCAGTGAAGAGTTACCAGACAGCAGGGAGACTACAGCAGATGTAGTAAGGATGACAGCAAGAAGGGTGCTTGGCGTGATATCTGGAAAGAGGAAGGAGGAAAAGGAAACCTGGTGGTGGAATAAGCAAATACAGGAGAGTATACAGAGGAAGAGGATGGCAAAGAAGAAGTGGGATAATCAGAAAGATGCAGAAAGTAGACAAAAGTACAAGGAGATAAGGCACAAGGTGAAGAGAGAGGTGGCGAAAGCTAAAGAAAAGGTGTATGAGTTGTATGACAGGTTGGACACTAAGGATGGAGAAAAGGACCTGTACCGATTGGCTAGATAGAGGGACTGAGCTGGGAAAGATGTGCAGCAGGTTAGGGTGATAAAGAATAAAGACGGAAACGTAATCACAAGTGAGGAGAGTGTGTTGAGCAGATGGAAAGAGTACTTTGAGAGGCTTATGAATGAAGAGAATGAGAGAGAGAAGAGGTTGGATGATGTGGAGATAGTGAATCAGGAAGTGCAACAGATTAGCAAGGAGGAAGTAAGGACAGCTATGATGAAGATGAAAAATGGAAAGGCCGTTGGTCCAGATGACATACCTATGGAAGCATGGAGGTGTTTAGGAGAGATGGCAGTGGAGTTTTTAACCAGAGTGTTTAATGGAATCTTGGAAAGTGAGAGGATGCCTGAGGAATGGAGAAGAAGTGTATTAAGAGCACTTAATTAAGACTTTATTAAGCCAATTAAGAGCACCACAGATGCAATGTTTGCTCTGAGGATGATGATGGAGAAGTTTAGAGAAGGCCAGAAGGAGTTGCATTGCATCTTTGTGGACCTGGAGAAAGCATATGACAGGGTGCCTCGAGAGGAGCTGTGGTATTGTATGAGGAAGTCAGGAGTAACAGAGAAGTACGTAAGAGTTGTACAGGATATGTACGAGGGAAGTGTGACAGTGGTGATGTCTGTGGTAAGAGCGACGGATGCATTCAACGTGGAGGTGGGATTACATCAGGGATCAGATCTGAGCCCTTTCTTATTTGCAATGGTGATGGACAGGTTGACAGACAAGATTAGACAGGAGTCCCAGTGGACTATGATGTTTGCTGATGACATTGTGATATGTAGCGATAGTAGAAAGCAGGCTGAGGAGACCCTGGAGAGGTGGAGATATGCTCTAGAGAGGAGAGGAATGAAGGTCAGTAGGAACAAGACAGAATACATGTGTGTAAATAAGAGGGAGGTCAGTGGAATGGTGAGGATGCAGGGAGTAGAGTTGGCAAAGGTGGATGAGTTTAAATACTTGGGATCAACAGTACAGAGTAATGGAGATTGTGGAAGAGAGGTGAAGAAGAGAGTGCTGGAAGGGTGGAATGAGTGGAGAAGATTGTCAGGAGTAATTTGTGACAGACATATCAGCAAGAGTGAAAGGGAAGGTCTACAGGACGATAGTGAGACCAGCTATGTTATATGGGTTGGAGACGGTGGCACTGACCAGAAAGCAGGAGACAGAGCTAGAGGTAGCAGAGTTAAAGATGCTAAGATTTGCACTGGGTGTGACGAGGATGGATAGGATTAGAAATGAGTACATTAGAGGGTCAGCTCAAGTTGGCCGGTTGGGAGACAAAGTCAGAGAGGCGAGATTGCGTTGGTTTGGACATGTGCAGAGGAAAGATGCTGGGTATATTGGGAGAAGGATGTTAAGGATAGAGCTGCCAGGCAAGAGAAAAAGAGGAAGGCCCAAGAGAAGGTTTATGGATGTGGTGAGAGAGGACATGCAGGTGATGGGTGTAAAAGAACAAGATGCAGAGGACAGAAAGATATGGAAGATGATGATCCGCTGTGGCAACCCCTAACGGGAGTAGCCGAAAGAAGAATTATGAAGACATTTTTCATTTAAATACATTTAAATACTTTATTGAGTTATACCCAGCAACAAACACGTATAACAATATATGCTAATACAGTGGAACCTCGGTTCATGAACGTTTCGGTACACGTACAACTCGGTTCACGACCAAAAAGTTCGCCAAACTTTTGCCTCGGTTCACGATCACACACTCGGTATACAAACGAGCCAGTTTCCCTTTTGGTTTGTGCGTGCCGATGATTTCCGCACGTGTTGCATTGTTCGCGGTCAGACGTGCCTGCCTGCCTGCTGCTGAGAGAGGGGGAGGGTGCGTGCTGCTGAGAGAGAGAGAGAGAGAGAGAGAGAGAGAGCGAGCCTGCACGTGCGTGCCTGCCTGCTGCTGAGAGAGAGGGGGAGGGTGCGTGCAGCTGAGAGAGAAAGAGAGAGAGAGAGAGAGAGTGTGTCTGCCTGCTGCTGAGAGAGAGAGAGAGAGGGAGGGTGTGTGTACGTGCGTGCGTGCCTGCCTGCTGCTGAGAGAGAGAGGGGGAGGGTGTGTGCACGTGGCTGCCTGCCTGCTGCTAAGAGAGAGGGGGAGAGGGAGGGTGGGTGCTGCTGAGAGAGAGAGAGAGAGAGAGAGAGACAGAGAGCGAGCCTGCACGTGCGTGCCTGCCTGGCTGGTTCATACGCGCCGATTACTGTATTTAAGCACAGCCGCTCCTGGTTCATTGTTCTCAGTCAGACGTGCGTGATTTACCTGTGCTCTCTTTGTGCTCTACAGTATTTCGTGTGCTTTTGCAGTTAACTATGGCTTCTAAGCAAGTGAAGAGTGGTGAGAAGAAAGTTTTGAAGAAAATTGAAATCGAAGTAAAGAAAGAAATTATTGAAAAGTTTGAGCGTGGCGTTCATGTTACTGATCTTGCTGCCAAGTACAAGAAATCAAAATCTACGATTTCCACTATTCTAAAGCAGGAAGAGGTGGAAAAACTGTTTACCAGTTTACTCATTTACCAATTTGAGAACCCTCATACTTTCAAGCAGCACAATGTAAACAAAGCCAGACTGTCAGTAGTGTATATACACTAGCAAAATACCCGCACTTCGCAGCGGAGAAGTAGTGTGTTAAAGAAGGAAAGAAAAAGAAAAAGAAACATTTTAAAAATAACGTAACATGATTGTCAAAGTAATTGTTTTGTGTATTTGGCGGCAGCGTCACAAAGTTGTTTTCCTCTAGCTGCATCAGAAAATGTACCACGACGTCTGACACGCCTCCTTTTTACTGTTTTCTCACAGCTTGGATTGCTGCTGTCATAATGGGTTTGAGTCTACATATATATATACATACATATATACACATACATATCTTCATATCTATATACATATATACATATCTATATACATATCTACATATACACATATATAT
>JANRMT010026180.1:0-14081 GCA_026402145.1 Polypterus bichir lapradei | reverse complement strand
CCGCAGGGGACTGTACTTTCTCCGGTCCTGTTCAATCTATATACATCAGACTTCCAATATGACTCAGAGTCCTGTCACGTGCAAAAGTTCGCTGATGACACTGCTATTGTGGGCTGCATCAGGAGTGGGCAGGAGGAGGAGTACAGGAAGCTAATCAAAGACTTTGTTAAATGGTGCGACTCAAACCACTTACATCTTAACACCAGCAAAACCAAGGAACTGGTGGTGGATTTTAGGAGGCCCAGGCCCCTCATGGACCCTGTGATCATCAGAGGTGACTGTGTGCAGAGGGTACAGACCTATAAATACCTGGGAGTGCAGCTGGATGACAAATTGGACTGGACTGCCAATACTGATGCTCTATGTAAGAAAGGTCAGAGCAGACTATACTTTCTGAGAAGGTTGGCATCGTTCAACATCTGCAGTAAGATGCTGCAGATGTTCTACCAGACGGTTGTGGCGAGTGCCCTCTTCTACGCGGTGGTGTGCTGGGGTGGCAGCATAAAGATGAAAGACGCCTCACGCCTGGACAAACTTGTTAAGAAGGCAGGCTCTATTGTAGGAGTAAAGTTGGACAGTTTAACATCTGTGGCAGAGCAACGGGCACTAAGCAAACTCCTGTCAATCATGAATAATCCACTGCATCCACTGAACAGTGTCATCTCCAGGCAGAGGAGTAGCTTCAGTGACAGACTTTTGTCACTGTCCTGCTCCACTGACAGACTGAGGAGATCGTTCCTCCCCCACACTATGCGACTCTTCAATTCCACCCGGGGGAGTAAATGCTAACCTTTTTTTTTTTTTTTTTTTCATTTTTATTACTATTTAATTTAATATTGTTTCTTTGTATCAGTATACTGCTGCTGGATTATGTGAATTTCCCCTTGGGATTAATAAAGTATCTATCTATCTATCTATCTATCTATCTATCTATCTATCTATCTATCTATCTATCTATCTATCTATCTAATTTGAACGGCCACTAAAGCAGCACAGGAGAGACACCTGAAAACAGAATCAAACACCTGACATATCGGGCGCTGACAGGCTTCCACATTTTTTCCGGTGTGCTCATTCTCTGTGTGTATTGAGTGGTTGGTTTGTGTTGTTTGTTGACTCCAAGAATTACTTTTACTTGTGAAGAGCTTTTGAACATACAGGCCTTTGTTCCATCTGATTTTTCTCCTCTGTTTGTTTGCGATGAGGGAGATTTACCACAGAAGTTGTCCCCATCTGCCTACAGGAATGCCGCCCATCAATCCCACTTCACAAGGCGGCACTCAGGTGTGCTGGAGATGTGGAGGCTTTCGTGTTTCACTCTCGACAATCTGCCTTTCAGATGTTCGACAACGGTGTTCAAATGTCAGGATATCAGTTATTCAGAGTGGACGACAGCAGTGGACTTTGTGACAAATCTTGAGGTGGCACCGCGTGCCTGTTTGTAAATAACGGCTGATGCTGCGATGTGTCTGAAATTCTTTCGTTTTCTTCTGCTGATATTAAAGCTCTTGTCATTCATTGCAAGCCATTCTATCTACCCTTTGAATTTCATTCTGTCATACTGGTTGGTATTTACATTCCTCCTTTCATTTTTATTATGGGGAATTTTAACCATCGTAACATGAAGACGATCTGCCCAAATACCACCAACTGATCAACTGCTCCACATGTGAGGGCAGAACATTGCATCACTTTTACACCAACATTAAATGGGCATTTTAACATTTCTCTCATGCCTTGACCAATCTGACCACACCATGATTTGTTTCCAGTGTGGCAGACAGATGGGGCCCTTACCCTTATGAAAGGCCCGGGGGAGAGAGTACTTTCAGGACAGTTTCCCCCCCAGAGCGACAGAAGGCAGCCCCGTTGGTTTCCAGCAGGGCCTCGGGCCATGAGCATAGAAGCTCAGCCCTGTTTGGGCCCATGGCCAGCACCAGGGGGCATATGGACATTTGCAAGGCCCAATTTGGCAGCACTTCTGCCACACCCAGATGTGCTACCAGAAGAAGCTTGTTACACACCTGGAGTTCTTCTGGGTGGTCTATAAAAAGGGGCCAGTGGCCAGCATCCAACGGGCAGAGTTGGGTGGAAGACAACAAAGCCTGTATGGAGGACTGAAGGGGTGGCAAAGGGACTGTGGTGGTGCTTTGCTGTAATGTGTTGTGCTGTGGGGAGCAGAGAAATGTGTTACCCGCTGTAAATAAAAGTGTGTGTTGTGTGCTGTACCCGTGTCCTGCCTATCTGTGTCGAGGTACGCACCCGGACATCGCACCAGTTATAAACAGAAACTGGAACCATCAAAGCCCACCTGTACTGTTAAGCGCAGATGGACTCCTGAGGCTGTTTAGGCTCCACGGATTGGAAAACCATGGATGGCTGGTGTAGCAGCAGAGATGAATATGCTGATATTGTAACATCTTACATCTCCTGCTCTGAAGATGTGTGTCTCCCTAAGAAGTCCATTGTGAGATACACCAACAACAAGCTGCAGTTCACCAAGGAGCTGAGGGTTCTCAGAGCTGCTAAGGCCCAGGCACACAGGTCTGGAAAGAGGGAGGAATATAAATCTGTAAAGCGGCATTTTAATAAAGTTCTGCGAGCTACAAAAGCCACTTCTAAAGATCAGCTGGACAAAGGCTTTAGCAGTAATAGGCAGGCAGTGTGAAGTTCTCTGGAAAACACTTACAAATCCCAGGCAGAAGATCTCCCAGGACTCATCCTCCTCCATTTTAGCTAATCAGCTGAATAAGTTTTATTGCTGGGCTGACAAGGACGTGAGCCCCTGCTTGGACTCTAAACCCTCTGCCTTCTCTATTAACAGTCCCACCTCTCCCTCTCACAACCATTTCAGTGTCACCCCCTCAGACCCCCTTCACTGAATTCCAATTCACCTTCTTTAGCTTCCCTCCCCCCAGTCATTCCTCTCCACCCCACCCTAGAGGTACAAAAACCCTGAGGAGTCCCACCTGATACTCTTAGACCAGTAAGCCCCTGTCTTTACTGAGATATTTAATATTCTCTGATGCTGGGCAAAGGTCTGGACTGCTTTAAGGTAGTCATTATCATTCCACTTCCCAAGAAGGATAAAATCTCTGAACTTAAAGAGGCCTGAGGTACTTGAGGCGCAACTGATCAGAACACAAAGAAGCTGAGCAGACTCAGTTTAATGAGACCACTCAGCTCACTCGACTGTCCATGGATCACACTGTGTATCTCATCCTGGACTGCTTCATGTCTTCCACCCAGTCTCACCAGGATAGGCTCCAGCTCCCTGCTGTCCTATACAAGCAAACTGAGACTCCTCAACATGAAGGAATAAATTTCTCTGCCAAACTATATTTACGTATCACTTAACTCCTTTTTTATTGAGCTTCCATTAAATACTAAACTCCACTCACCTGTTTTCTTTCTCTTTCCATCTCCAGCTCGACCTTTTCATGACCATCATGTTCAGTCACCGCACACATCAAGCAGATACACGTCTTGTCATTTCTGCAAAACATCTCCAGACTTTTCTGATGTTTCTCACAGAGTTTCTCCTTCAGATATCTGTCAGGATCAACCAGCTTGTGGTGCTTCAGGGTGTCTCCTTCATAGTGAAGCTGCAAATGAGTCTGACAGTAGGTGGCCATGCAGGTTAGACAGGACTTCACTGCTCTGAACTTCTTCCCAGTACAGAAGTCACACTCCACGTCACCAGGGCTGTCATCATTCTGAGATGAAGGAGAACTGAGTGCCATCTTCTTTAATTTCTTGATGACTTCATTCAGCAGAGTGTTTCTCTTCAGCTCAGGCCTTGTGGTGAAGGTGTGTCTGCACTGAGGACAGCTGCTCTCTTGGCTCTGATCCCAGAAGTCCACAAGGCACTTCAGACAGAATCTGTGACCACAAGGGATGGTGACGGGGTCAGTCAGGGTGTCCAGACACACCGTGCAGGTGAACTCGTCCTGTAATCCACACAGCTGGGCTTCAGCCATCGTCAGTCTGTGGAGAGGCAGGCAGAGAGAATCAGTCCGAGAAACAAGGAAGTGACTTGTGAAGAAACGAAAGTGAAAGTTTGTCTGTGCTCAGTGAGGAGGAGGAGGAGGAGATTTAAAGAGGAAGCTGAGAGCTGACAGAGAGAACATCTGAGGAGACACTGAGGGTGAACAGTTAATGTGAGACAGGAGCTCAGAGAGTGAAGACCACAAAGTGACAGAAGAGATGACCTGTCACAGGGGGCCTGCTAAAGTGTCATTCACGTCAGTATTTCTTTTTTATTTATTACACACTGCAGTCCACTTTAGACAGTCTGAGAGCTCAGTGCACATTTACAAATGAAATTAAATGAAAATAAAAGACAACTAATCACCATAAACAGATCGGTAATGTGACAGCCTGGCAGCCTTCAGCATATCGAAACAGCGAGTTGTTAAACTGAGGATTCATTCTACTCATGCTGGTGCTCTTTATTAATCAAAATGTCCACCCCATAGTAAGTTCTCTTCTCTAACTTATTAAAGTTATAGGATTGTCAGGAGGAAAAGAACCAATTGATTGATGTTAATCTGTCAAATAACTCATAACCAGTTGTGCCTTTTGTCAATGCCAGTAATTCATTATTCAGTAAAGCTCACACTTTACTTTCATTACCTTTCCCTGTAGATGAAGTTCCCAGCTGTTAGACTTTCGTCAACGTAAGCAATGCCCCTCATTTTAAGAAACAGAATAATCCATCCATCCATCCATCCATCCATCCATTCATTTTACAACCTGCTTACATGGTGCAGGGTCATGTGAAACTGGAGCCTACCTCAGTAACCATTGAGGGCAGGCAGGAACAACCCCTGGACAGGGTGCCAGTCCATCACAAGGTGAACACATTCACACACACACACACAAACACTCGGGTCAATTTATAATTTGTTATAAACACAAGGATTATAGAAGTATGACCCTGTTTATTTATTGAAATACTGTAATTGGCCCAGATGGCATCCATGTATGTTTCTGTGTGTGTGAGTATGTGTGTGTGTGTGCATTTCTGTGTGAGTGGACCCTACCAAGTACAGGCCTCCTTTTCTGAGTTGTTTGCTGACTTTCATGTGGTCTTCCGGGTATCCTCATGACCCTGAACTCCACTAATGGCTTATTTCTCATCCTGTCCACAGCCTTGTAAATCAGTCCTTATTATATAGTGCCATCCTTTTACTGACCAAACATAAGCCACTTTACTAAGCACACACATGAATGTGTTAATGTGCTGACCATAATGGTGTGGTATGAGGACTGTAGTGCTGCGGATCACAAGTTACTACAGAGAACTGCTAAGACAGCTGAGGACAGACTTGATTGGTGTGTCTCTGCACTCCATACAAGACTCCTACAGGACACACAACCTCCACAAGGCGTCCAGCATTGTGACTGACCCCTCACACCGAGCACATGGGCTCTTTGAGCTCCTGACATCTAGGAGATGGTATTGCAGTATCCGAGTCAGATCATCCAGACTGTGTGACAGTTTCTTATCCCCATGCTGTCTGACTCCTTAATGTCTGAGCATCTGCCCACTACTTGAAGTTGAACTCTGAACTGTGAACTTTACACTATTTGCACATTTGAAAACTTTCTAAATCAAATGTACACACTGCACTTAATGGGTGTTAAACAGTTACTAAATGTTTGATGTACATTAGTCATCTGCTTATATTTCACCTTTTTAACACAGTAATGTCTCCTCTGCTGCTAAGCTGTTACTGATCCTGTTAGCACTGATCTGCTGGACGTTGTCCTACCGTTGCCGTGTCACTTTACTGCACACTGTCTTGTCTTTCTGCACTGCATGTTGTATTTGCACTAAGTGCTGTACATTGCCTTGTTGAACTACATGTTGTATATTGGTATGGTGGTCCTAAAGACACCCAATGTCATCTCTACCTGTACGATGTACTTGGATGGGATGACAATAAAGAAACTTGAACTTGAAATGACTATGTGAGATGATATAAACTTTTATAAATAAACCATTTATAATTAAAGGGAACTGTGGTATTCCAGACATCAGGGTGGACAGGAGTGTCATTGAAATGAGGACAAAGACCACAGCAGAGTTGAGAGGGCAACAGATAGAAAGTGAATTAGAACTTGTAGAATGTGCTCATCAACTTTTAAACAAGATTCTGACCTGAATCACTGCCAATGTGCAAATGTGATATGCTTGTGATAACCATAGAGACCAATGGCTTTATGAAGTCAGACAATGAGAAGTGACATAATGGCTGAAGTGAAATAATGAGAGAGAGAGAAGAGGACAACAGGGTTTAGGTCAGCATTGAACAACTCATCGTGTGACGCCTGTCTGATGACTGAGTGATTAAAGATTTAGACATCAACAAAGAATAAAATCTGTGATCACAGGACGGCTATCAGAGTGTGCCAAGTCAAAGAAGAAAATGTCAGAAAGGATGAACAAATCTCAATTCTTTATTTATTCAGGTTATGTTACAACAGCACAGACACACAAGCAGTACACTCACATGACTCACTCAGCTCCTTGAGGTTGTTCATCTTGCCCTTTCTCCCCCAACACCCTCCTGTCTCACTATCACCCCTCACTCCTTCTCTACTTTCTCCATTTCCTTTGACCCCCGTCAGGCTCCAAGAAGATGACAGATTTAGAACTCACAGTCTCCACCTGCTGCTTAGGCCTAGACCTTAATCTGCCTGTTTATACAGACTGACGTCAGGTAACATGCAGCATATTCAGGGGTTCTGAGGGAATTGTGAATTAGGGTCAGATAAAAGTGTTCACGGGTATCAAACGTTATGGGTACCTTAAATGTTGACAGTAATGGTGAAGGTAGTCAACTGACTCAACTCCTTATGTTTGGGTGACTTTGACAAACCTGAGAGCAGGAAGGAGGAGGTGCAGTTTAATGTCAGATGTGACATCAAGTGCCTCAGTAAAACACTCCATCAGTGTGCATGATACCTGACAGACAAGTGAGTCCTCATCTTCAGATATTTACAGACAATTTATTCAGAGGTGACAAACCCCTTGAGTGACCAATTAAGGGGCATTAAATGTCTGGTGACAGGAAAGCAGTCCAGATACCTTTGTCACTCATACACATGTCTGTCAATAGCTCTTTATACTGAGGCCTTTATAAAGCCTTTCATTTGTGCTGCTCCAGCAGGTCTACATGTTTGTCATACCTAACAGGTGACATTCAATAACACAGCAGTTATTGATGTCCCAGCCTTTAATATATATACTTTAGCAAGACAAAGTAAGTGACCCCTTTGGATTTCCATGGATTTGATTTCTACTAAAATGTGCTGTGATCTTCATCTAAGTCACAATTCATAGTGAAACACAATCTGACTAAACTAATAACACACAAACTGTTCTGCTTTCCATGGTCTAATTGAGCACATTGAGTCGTCATTAGACAGTGCAGGCTGGACAAAGTAAGAGACCCTCAGTGTTAATGACTTCTCCTAAAGCTAAATGGAGGAAGGTGTTTCAGTAAAGAGGATGCAATTATTAGCCTGGCAACTGATAATCCTGCTCCCTTCAAGTTAAAGTGGTTAGTGTGAACCTCACCTCAATCCAAACAAATGTCAGAGGACCTTAGAAGACGCATCATAGAAATGTGTGAAGCTGGAAAAGGCTACACAAGCATTCCTAAATACCTGGATGCTCATCAATCCACGGTAAGATAAAATGTCTACAAATGGAGGAAATTAAGGACTGTAGTTACTCTCCAGGAGAGTCCATGAGGTAACAATCACTCCAACAGCACAAACAGCAAACCTGTAAGAGTTGCATAAGAACCTGAGCATAACAGTGAATGGCATACAGAAAAATCTACAGAATGTGAGAGTCTTTGTTTATGTGCCCACCACCAGAAAGCCACTAACAAGAATGGTGTTCAAGGATGAACTCCAGGAAAAGGAAACACTGCTCTCAAAAAAAAAAAAAAAAAGAATTGCAGCATATCTTAAGTTTGCTCAGGACCACCTGGATGTTCCACAATGCTCCTTGGACAACGTTAAATGGACAGATGTGACAAAAGTTGAACTTTTTGGCACAAATGCACAATGCTAAGTTTGGTGAAAGAGGGCACTGCACACCAACACCAAAGCCTCATCCCAACTGCGACACAAAGTAGAAGGAGAATCATGGATTAGGCCTGCTTTGCAAATTAATGGCGTGGACACAATGTACATATTGAGGAAACAAGAAATTCAAAAGTATATTAAGAAATGTAAGGGCAGAAGTCCACGACCTCAAGCTTCAGTGAGGCTGGGTGATGCAGCAAGACAATGACCCAAAGTACATAAGAACATCAACTAAAGAATGGCTGATAAAGACGTTTGACCAAGTCATAGTCCTGACCATAACCCCTTTGAGATGCTGCAGCCTCTCAGAGTCTTTATATAAAGATTTAGTAGTAAATGGTAAATGGCACTATATGTGTGTGAAAACACAACAGCAAAGGCTGATGGGTAAAGAGCTGCTCCTCTTAATACATCTCACCTCTCCATGTCCTCTTATCGCCAATCTGGTGACTCTGAACAGACGCCCCACCTGATGGCATCCATGTCATGATGTCCTCCTGGCTGATCTTCTCCACACTCTTCATCAGACATGACAACTCCTCTCTCAGGTCTTCAGAAGAGAAATCAGCAGTGAGAGTGAAGCTGAGTGAGTCTCCATCATCAGGAAGGATACAAAGAGATGACAAAGTCTACATTAGGAGAGACAAGGAGATGTGATTATATTCAAGAGAAGCAAAGAGAGATTGATCTAAAAAAGAAGCTCTTCACATTTATGTACTTGTGTGGTGGACATTCAATTTGGTTTTTGAAGGGGTGATCACCTTTTTTTTAATTTATTGGTTATTTATGACATTATTTCAGTACAGTGAGCATAGGAGCTTATTGACTTTGCATTTCACACTGGACCCCATGATGGGTGACTCATCAGACTGTCGGGGACTGAGGGGGCAACAGGCAGGATGGTGTAGAATTGACACAGAAAACAAGATATCATGTTGTGAGGAACTTTGGAAGAATTAAAGTCAAAATTGGAAATTGCTTTTTGCTCTTTTGGGTTTTTATAATATAGATGAAATAATTAAATTAAATAAAGAAACTTACACTCATTGAAGGAAAGCTGTTAATTATAATTATACAATTAAAGGTCTGCAGGTCAAAAGTGTCACTAGTGAGGAAGAAATGGAAGACGTTATATCCTCATCACTGTTCTCAACTGACAGGGTAGAGAGGGCTAGTGGGAAGTTGAATTATATTAAGTTTATCTAATCGAATTGAATCTAATCTGATCTAATCTAATCTAATCTGTTGTCACTGATGAGAGCCTGAGGAGCATCAAAGCTAACAGTTTCTTCTCTTTTCTATTCCCTAGTTTACTAAAACAACCCATGGAGGGCAACTCTGCCATGCCCCCACTCAAGTAAGCCACACCCCTTAAGGTTGGGATGGTATAAAGATGAGGACTCATGGAAGGTGGCCTCTCACTTGAAGCAGACCCTCTAGAGAGAGCTGATTGTTTTTAAAAGCCATTGGGGCTAACAAGGCCGTTATTACACCTGTTTTCAGTTATGCCACTGTGTGCTCATTTTTGTTCTATTTTTGGATGATTGCACTACACAGGGTTGCCCAATTAGCATCCCAAATTTTCTTTGGCTCTCCTGGCCCTTACTTACCACCTCTGCCCTCCACACTATATAGTGCCCACAATTTGTGGAGAATTAACCAAAAAGAGAATCTACATAAGCTGTACAACTCACTTATGATTCCACATCAATAATATTGGATGCAGTTTTGGTCTACATATTAGAGAAATAATGTAACAGCATAAGAACGTTTAGAGACAAGACTGGACTGTGGGGTTTGACCTATGAGAATTACTGAAGGATTTGAATCTCATCATTTTAAGTATAACAGAGGTGTTTAAACATATGATGGTAGTTAGTCTCATCTTTTATTAGATGTCATTTTAAAGAAGTGTGAATTTCATACAATTTTAGTTTCTCACACAGACAGCTGTAGATAGATGGAACAAGTCACCCTGCAGTGGAGATTAAAGCAGAAACTTTAAGACTTTTGTATGTATTGGGAATGGTAAACCAATATGAAAAGACAATCTGTATTGGGCTGAATGGCCTGCTCTTGTCATGTTGGATAAACACTTCAGATCTTTTGAATTTTCCTCTAAATGTTCTTCAAGTTCATAACCCGCAGGCTGATCAGATTTCCTGTGAAGTGTTACTCTCACCTGCAGGAAGTGGACATGATCCTTGGTATCTGAAAGCTTCTTCAACTCCATGTCTCTCCTCTTTAGCTCCTTGATCTCCTTCTCCAGTCGCTCCATGACTCCTTCAGCCTCCTCCACTTCTTTCTTTTCTTGTTCTCTGATTCTGTTATTCAGTTTCCTTTGAATGTCCTCAATGCAGTGAATCAGATCACCTAAGCTCTTCTTATTTTCTTCTATCATTCTTTCTGCAGAGATCTGATTGGAAGGAAAAACACATTGAATTGAGCCATCTAATAAGAATGTCCAGTCACAGGACACTTATTGAATTTAAATGTTGTAGAGGAGAGTTTGGGTGGGTTGGCACACCAGCTAAGATGGCTAGTGGGACCTTCAACAGATTGGAGGTTAGAATAAAGGAAAGGAAGTTGCAGACGGTCTCCCTGGGCAAAATGTTAGTCCAGTATACTTGGTGACAACCTACCTCTGGAGGTGTTTCCCACTGAGCACTCAAACGTCTGTATGGCAGTGTTACTCAACCTGTGGGGCGCAACATCTACAAGGGGGGGTTGCGAAAAAACAATGGAATCCGAAGTAGAAGCTATTTATTGAAACAAACATGTTTGCTGCAACTGTTTATGGTAGTAAAATCACATCAAGTATGTGGACTATCGGCTCTGTGGTATTCGTGTAAATAACCGCGTGTCGTGATGTGTCATTCGCCTCTAAGAGCCGATTCTTTGTAGTGAACGTGAAGAGCCAACTCCCGTCGGGGAGAGCAGAATCTTCATTCATAGAGAATTCATGTAGGCAGGGGCGGGACTTTATTTTGGTTGGCAAGCGTTGTACTGTTTAAACTTGCACGTATACTTTACGTAAATCTGGAAGAATCCACCAGGTGGCAGTTAAATCAATCTTTCCAGGGATGTCTCCATTTCAGCAAGCATTGGACACGAGGTTGAAACAATCCCTGGATGGACATCAGCTCATCACAAGTTGAATACAAGCACTCACATACACTAGCATCATTTTAGTGTAACCAAATCTGCATATCTTTGGAAGGAAACCGGAGCCCACTGAGGAAACCCAGCAGGAAAACATGCAAACTCCAGGCAGAGAATTCTAGCGACGTGACTCCCTGCATGACAGCAGCACTAACACTCTTCCACCCCCTTGTGTGTAATTATTAACAGTATTCATTATTTAAACGAAATTAACGATTTATCTGTAAAATGTAACATACATACTTTAATGTATTTCATCATGAAAGTGATATCAAGTATAAATCTTAGGATTCTAAATGTGCAGAGAGTTGGAATATCATAAATGTAATGTGTTCTGTGTGGTGAACTATTGCTGCTTGCCGCTGCTGTCAGGTAAGGAGGAAGTCTCAGAAGCTCATAGCGATTAAAAACTGGGATGACGTTTACAATGGTCTGCTTTAATGATAAAGTAAACTATGAGGTTAAAGTGGACATTTTGAGATTAAAGCCAAAATTTCCATTCCTGGCACTTGTCACTTTATTGGAAACTTTAAGGTGACATCCTGCCTTCTTGACTGTTGTGAATTTACTGAGAGACGTACTGCAGAAAACCTGGCAGAGGAGCTGCTGAGAGTGACAACAGAGCGACAAGTAGACGACACAGTGGTGTGCTGTTTTACTGATAATGCATAACATAACAACATTTTGCAGTGAACACACCAGCCATGTCTTGCACACACAATAAACCTGATGATTAAAGATGCACTGAGGCCAGTGAAACCAACTGTGGACAAGGCGAAGGCTGTTGTTGAGTTTTTCCAAAAAAACACGGTTGCCACAGAGAAGCTGAAATCTCATCAGCCCTTCCAAGCTGTGACATCTGGTATTTCTGAATGCCCACCTACACTAAAGGCTTTTATCTAAAGTGTCATAATGTTAAGATTTTGGCCTTTATTTGCTTGATTTGTTTGCTGTGATTGTTGTGGTTTTGTGCTCAGTTATTCATTTAATGGTTTGATTAAAATGTTAAACAATAGTAACTGTGTGTTTTATTTGTAACACAAAAAATGCATAAAATGAGGCTTTTATGAAAACACTGAATAAAAAATTGCTTAGCAACACACAAACCATTAATAATTGCTAAATTAGGCTAAAATAAAAGGCTCTGAGTGATGATATAAATGAAGAGCCATTTGGGAGCCATAAGATCCGACTCTTCTAAAGAAGCCGAGCCAAAAGAGCCGGACCTCCCATCACAAGACCCTAAAATCATTCAGCACATAGGGGACTTAATGACGTAGAATACTGGAAGTGTGGGGAAACTGTAAGGAAATAACAAGGCAAATGCTCATCTCTAAAAGTGTAATCTTTAAAATCGTTTCACCCTTGGTAAATGGAGTGAGGTACGCAATTGATTATATGTTGTTTCATTTATTCGTTTATTTTGTTTCTTTGTAAAATGTTATATTGTATGTTTATATTTTTTGTTTATAGTTTTCACGGTGCTCAAGATGGTATAACAACGTTAATAAAGAATCTAAAGTTTGAGATGTGAATAAAGATAAAGGTCTGTGACTCTCTGTGTGTCGATTCAATTAAATTAAAGGGGCTCATACAATTAGTGGCGTCACTCGTCATTTCAAGACTCATCTAGACACGTGTGTAGTTAGGGCTGTCCGCCCGTAAGCAGACATCAGAATTCAAGTTCAATCCTCTCTCTCACCATTATACGTAACTTCTGCAATCGCTAATATGTCACTTATTGTTTTAGAAATAAGAAGTGATAGTATTTATTATATTTCTAATTTAATTATTATTATTATTATAGAATGGAATAATTTAAAAAGTGGAATTCTTAAAATTACTAAAAAATTTCATGAAATTTAATAAAAACTGAACAAATGTTTGAATTTTACATATGTTTTATCACATGGATTTTAATTTTAAAGGTGTCACCTGTGTGACTGTATATTTTGATGATAAAAAAAAAATATTATCGATGCCCCGTCTAATCCAGACTTGAGCACTTCTGCCAATAGTGCATTCCCAAATTAAGAAGTGTTGTTGGGTAGATCTCAATATAATCAAAAATCTAAAAATGTTGAGGTATATGGCCTGCCATTCATCCTGCCAAAACCCCCAGGATGCCAGATGGAGTCCTCCCTGCAGCATGGAGGTGCCCCGAATGCCAGCAGAGAATCCTGGACAATGGAGTTTTTATCCACAGCCCTGCTGGATACCATGGGGGCCACTAGAGGACGCTGCAGGGAGGAACAAGGATTACTTTCCCTACAGCCTGGAAGTACGTCCCAGTCACGTGGATAGAAGAAATGACGTACTTCCGGGTGGAAGAAAAGGAGTTTTTATCTGAACCGGAAGTATTACTAGTCACATAGACAGACAAAGAGAAACACTTCCGGGTCAAGGACTATAAAAGACTGTGGGAGATCCCTGAGTCGGATGGCAGGGTGACAACGCGTTTGGGAGAGTGGAGGATTGATTATTGTTTGATTATTGGACAGTATTGGACTGGACTGCCAATACTGATGCTCCGTGTAAGAAAGGTCAGAGCCGACTATACTTTCTTAGAAGATTGGCGTCCTTCAACATCTGCAATAAGATGCTGCAGATGTTCTACCAGACAACATCTGTGGCAGAGCGACGGGCACTGAGCAAACTCCTGTCAATCATGAAGAATCCACTGAATCCACTGAACAGTGTCATCTCCAGGCAGAGGAGTAGCTTCAGTGACAGACTTTTGTCACTGTCCTGCTCCACTGACAGACTGAGGAGATCGTTCCTCCCCCACACTATGCGACTCTTCAATTCCACCC
>JANRMT010026088.1:0-12703 GCA_026402145.1 Polypterus bichir lapradei | reverse complement strand
ACGAGGATGACAGAGGGGTTCAAACAGTCCCCACATGTTTTTAATAAGGTTCTCACAACTGACCTGGAGGACTTGATTCTGGATGGTGCATTGATTCAGTATGTGGATGATTTGCTGCTTTGCTTGGCATCATTGGAACAAAGCAATGCAGATTCAATAAAAGTGCTTGAGAAACTCACAGAAGGGGGAAATAAAGTCTCAAAGGCTAAACTGCAGTACTGTGAACCTGAGGCTGAGTATTTAGGAAGGATCATCACACAAGGCAGTAAAGCAATAGCTCCACCGCAACTGGGAGGGATAAGCAAGACACTTAAGCCAACGACCATGGGACAGATGGTGACGTTCTTGGAGATGACTGGTTTTAGCTTAGACTGGAGTCCAGAGTATGCTTTGAAAACAGCCCCATTGAGAGACATCATGAGAATTGCAGGGTTACACAATTTGAGAAATCACTTGGAATGGACGATTGATGCTAACGTGGCGTTTGACTCAATTAAGCAGGAGATGCAGTCAGTGCCAGCATTGGCCTTACCTAACTATGACAGGCCTCTTCTGCTGTTCCTGGGCAATGCCCACTCAGGCTATGCCACTGCTGTGCTGATGCATATTACAGCTCTAAGCTGGTCAGTGTGGCACAAGGAAACCCACCTTACTTTCAGAGTTTAGCAGCAGTCCAATATGCCAGTGATAAAGCCTCCACTATAACACTGGGTTATCATTTACACCCATCACAAGATTGTTGAACTAATAAATCATGGCAGATTTGTTTTGACTCCAGCTAGACTGATATCTGCTTTTCAGTTGCTGACGTATCCTGATGTGTCATCCAAAGGTGTGACACACTAAACATGGCACAGTTTGTGCCCGTCGAAGGTGAGCCTCATGAGCGTATAGCAGAGTCATTAGTTATCAACAGGTACGTCCGGACTTGGAGTCTGTGCCTAAACAGAACGCTGATCACACGTGTTTTATAGATGGCTCATGTTATAGGGATCAGGTAGGAAACCATGCAGGATTTGGAGTTGAAGAAAGGACAAAGAGTGACAATTTAAAGTGTTTGTGTCAAAAGGCTGTAAAGAGCCCTGCTCTGCCAAACTAGCTGAAATTAAAGCACAGACTGAAGCTTACAAGCTGGGGATGAATAAAATGGTGAAAGTCTTCACAGACTCAGCCTATGCCCGTGGAGTACGTCACCCTTTGGGGGGCAGCTTGGAAACAACGAGGGTTCAAGAAAAGCGATGGATCACCTATACAGCACTGTGAGAAGATTCAAAAACTGATCAGGGCTATGATGGTGCCTGCTAAGTTCAAGTGTCAAGCAAACCAGAAAGGCAATGGACTTGTGAGTGAAAGGAATAACATGGCAGATGAGGTAGACAGAACGAGCTTCTGAAACACCAATTCCTATATTGGCACCACTTGTGATTATCGAGCATCACTGAAAGAGACATAAGTGACATGCAAGACAGAGCAGGACTGTATGAACAGGAATCAAAGAGGAGCAAAGGAGGACGAGCAAGGATTATGGCGCCCTAGCGATGACCTAATTGTTGCTCCTTCCATGTTGCTAAATCTTCTAATAACAGATGCACATATGGTTGACCATTGAGAAGTGAGGGAAATTGTTAAGAGGATTAAAAATGTGGACTGTGTGGATATGCTAAGAACGGTGTGAAAACAGAGATACCTGCTGTAATAACAGACAAGTTTAGCAGATGGCTGGTGGTAACCAGAACAAGGAGCAGCTACAGTTGTGAAATGTTTAACTAGGGAGGTCAGACCAACGATTGGCATTCCATCAGTAATAAGCTCGGACAACGGCTCAGCATTTGTTCAGAAAGCAGAGAAACAAGTCTAGCAGGCATTGGGTGTTAAACTGAGACTTGGGTTTGTGTACCTTCGACAATCGTAAGGAATGGTGGAGCAAATGAGACATTGAAGGGAAAGATAAATAAGATTTGTGCTACAGTGAAGATTAACTGGTTAGATGATCTGCCGCTTGTTTTAATGAGCTATCGCATGCAAACTAACAGAGTAACGCATCTAACAGCACATGAAGTGATTACTGGCCGTACAATGTCTAGGTCAGTTTGCAAGAAGGCTTATAAGGGTCCTACATTAGATCAGCTGTAATTAGAAATTAAAAATTACATGAAGCACTTAACTGCTGTTCATTGAACTTTCTATTTGCAGGAGAAGAACTGAAAGCCAGAGCCAGCTGAGGAGCCCACAAGTGTGATCAAGTCTGGGGATTAAGTTTTCCTGAGGGTGTTCTGGAGGAAATGGAATGAGGCAAGACGAGAAGGTCCATATGAAGTTATACGGGCAACTCCAACTGCAGTCCAAGTGAAGGGAAGCTCGACCTGGTATCATCTGAACTACTGTACTGCAGTCCCTGGGGCTGCTCATGTCAGCCACCATGATACTCCTTCTGAAGATGAGGGAGATGTTGCTGAGGATGTTCCTGAAAACAAACGACAAAGATCAGCCCTTGAAGACTAATCAAGTCCATGAGGAAGTGCTACAGAATCTGTTGTGGAAAAATCTTTAGAAAAAACTAGCAGAGTCTTCAGAATGGCAGTCAGAATTTAGACTTCATTGCATAGCATAGAAACAATTGCAAAGCACATAAAGCTATCTCAGTTCATGAAGTGAGCCCTGAGTGTACAGTGAGCCCCAAATATATCACAGATCTTCTCACAATATGCCCCTCTCACATTAGTTTCCTATCATCTACTCTACAGGGTTTCTCATGATGATGACCTCATTCAGCACCTTTTCTCATAACAATCACCTGGTGTGTCAGACCTCCTCATAACAATACCCTTGCCCACATAGACATCCCCATAATAATCTCCTAATCAACCCTTCTTTTCATTACAACCACTTTGGCTCGAAGGACAGATTTGCCACCCGGAGGTGGGCATCACCTGATTACACCTCCCTTCATTCTCACGGCCTAATCCTAAACTGTTAAAGATCGATGGCCTTTCAGTTAATCAATTCTTAACAATTCAATGATTAACAATTAAGTTGGGATCAGAAGGACCCATATTTCAAAACTGGACTGCTTAATAAATAATTCAATAAATGATTGCTTGTTGCACTAGTGTCCTATAAGGCTAACATAATAGGTGACTGTGCCAGTGAATGGCAGCGCACAGCTTCACTGATGAAGGCCAAGCTGTAGAGACCTTGACATGGAGCTTCATACTTGAAAGAAGGAAAAACACAAGCCTTTAACAATTGATTCTTTAAGCTCACTAAGATCACTAAGCTTTATAAAGAAACATTGCCATATAAACTGAAATGCTAATCTAAAACATATATGTGTGTGCTAATATAAAAGCCCATGAACACAGACAGCAGCGCTCTTAAGTCATGGCACACCCTGCCCCGTGGTCTGACAGAGGCCAAGCTACTGCTTACATCATGGCACATGTTCAGGAAAAAGTCCCCCAGCATTCAATAATCAACTCTTAAACCCCTATATACTCAAACTAACTAACATCATAATACATTGGATTTTAATTTTATTACCTAAACTGTTGATGTGCTCTAATAAATCTACATGTCAAATAAGTGTGTATCTATTTTATGTGATATCTTGAAAGTCTGCCCTGTACTCACACAGACAAAGGCCCTGCATGCAGTTTATTTCGTCTTCTATCAGTAAGAAGCTCAACTCTTGCATTCTCTAAACAAAATCTGCCTGCTTATTCTTCAGAGATCATGATGACTTCGGCTCACAGCTCGACTCTCAGAAACTCAAAACAAGGCAAGTGAGAAGGACAGGCAGGCAAGAGGCCTCTCTAACAAAATTAATGGTGTCCTTGTAAAGCTGTTCCAGGCCTAGGCTCTTCATAGCTAAAAGTATTAAAATTAATAATAAAGCATATTGACCCTTAATCGAAATTCTTAATAAATAATCTGAGGGGTCACCCCAATGACAACCTATACCTGATAATGATGAGACAAGAAGGAGCTCATGTGATGGCGCTGTACCTGGCAGCAGCCTCATGACCCTGATGATACTGCCAGGAATGATGTTGACCCAGCAAGTCCAGGAGAAGAAACATCAAGAGCACTTCCCACCATTAGCTTCTCAGATTTTCAATGGGACATTTGAGAGCAGCAACTGGCCAATGGACAATAAGACTGAAATGGCAGCTGGACTGGAAAGTGATAATGATTATGGGACACGAATCAAGAGAAGTAGTGTAACTAAAGAGAAAAATGAGAATGGCACTGAGAGTGTGCCCAGAAACATGACTGCTATAAATGGGCTATGTACACAACTGAGGAGATAGCAAGGGAGGAATGTTGGTTGTGTGAAAGCAAAACCAGCAATAGTCGTAGTCCCATTTCCATTTTCTGCAAAGATGTGCCAGCAGGGTCTGAGGGAAAAAGAGACATATTGTCCTTATTTGTGTGTCATACTGCAAGGGTGGTCAAACTTCTCTAGGGAAGGATTAACGTGTCTAGATTATAAACATTCTGGTATTTGGCAAACCACAAAGCAAAGACCACCCTCTCACGCCAAAATATATCAGTCCGAGTTTGAGTGCCACACTAGGAAGGATCTGGTACCGGTAGGGAGATTTGGAGGAAACTACACCAAAACATGGAACTTGATGTATGCCTCCTTAGTCATGAGAGCAGTAAATGTGCAGGACAGACCTTATGCAGACAGATGGTGGTTATGTGGTTCATAATATGGATTACTAGATGTTCTCACACATGACTGGTCAGGGAGGTGCACAATGCTGATGGCCATCCAGGAGGTTACAGATGGGTTATCCCTAAGAGAGGCGAGTATTGAGAGCATATGAGACTGAGCCAAATGTTTAATTAGATGCAATAAGGCAACCTAGAGGCGTTCTAAATGAGTTAAAAGCAAGGGATGAAATTAAATCAGGAATTGAGTCTGTATTTGGGTGTATTACGCTTAATAGAAACACAAAGTGGATTAATTATCTGTATTATAATCAGCAGAGATTTATCAACTGTACTGACTCTGCCTTATCAGCGTTAGGAGAACAATTTGATGATACCAGTCACATGACATGGCAGAATAGGCAGTTGTTAGACTGGCTGTTGGCAGAAGAAGGAGGAGTGCGCCATATGTTAGGAGAGGAGTGTTACACTTTTATACCTAATAACACAGCACCTGATGGATCTTTTACACAAGTTATGGCCAAGCGTAAAGCTCTTAGGAAAGAAATAAAAAAAAATGCAGGATGGGACTTCAAATTTTGGTATTAATTCCATTTCAACCTGGGCACATGAAAGCATTATTAACAAAAGCACGCATTATTCTCTTGATTATACTTGGATGTCTTGTATTTGTGTTTTGCTGCCTGTTGCCAGTTTTCAGATCACTTATTGCCAGATCTGCTGTCAAATAGATGAATATCCAAGTTATTGAACCACAAGCATCTGTAGCTTCAAATGTTGATTTTCTCCTCGATGACATTTTGGGAAAAGAGATGGCAAACTAAAGGCTTCCTGGGTGAAGTGCTGGTAACCGCTCCCCAGGAAGAGGACCCTGTAAGGTGCACAAAGTTCCTGGGTCATAGCAATATTTCACACAATTACACACTGGAAGACATCTGCACAAGACTGGGAAGAACACTGCATTCTGTAATCATCTGCTGCTGCTGCTCTAAACTGTCTTATATTGATTTTTAGATTACCTGTAATCCATTGTGTTATTGTTACATTGTGCGACTTCTACTTATATTTGTCCTACTGTATACTTGTACTACTGACACATCTTGTACCTCCCTTGATTTGTCCAGTAAGAGGTCTTTTACTTCTCTCTAGTCTATGAAAGGGGGGAGATGTTTGGCTTCTGTGTCACCAGGAGGAGATAACGGTGAACCAGAGGTTGTGAAGACTGACAGTGGTCTCAGGTTTAAGGCCCAAAGAAGATTGAGAGCTGGTTCCCCCTTTTCACCTTCTGGGTTATAAAAATTATTGGGCCTCAAAAGGAGGGAAAATATAGAAAAGTATATTCTTAAAGTTGATGATTTGCATATATTCAAAGAGAATCATGAGCATATATGAAAATAAGCATTGTATCCTAGTACACGTTAGTATAGTAAGGGTTAAATCACAAAAAGGCCTGTGACTGAATATTTTTTTATTTTTTCTTAGAAGGCTGGAAACTACCAATAATTCATAAGTCAAGGTCAGACATTTTCTATGTGGTGAATGTGAGCTGAGGACTGGAAATAATGGTGGCAGGTACTGGACGGGTGCAAGGTGGGGAGAGGGTCTGTCAAGTGGGCATGATGGACAGAACAGAGTGCTACGTTCATTAGGTTGGGAAATATTGGTGGAGCCAATCAGAGGCAGGACAAGACAGTGGAATGCTGGGAGTCAGATGAGGGGGACAAATGAGCTAAGTGAGGTCCGCTCTTGATAAGGACTGTAATAAAAGTAAGATGGCCCCATTGCTGAGCACTCAGTCCTCCTGACTCTGAGTCTGTATGTGCATTGCATAATAAAGCTTGATTCTGCTGCCCATCCTGAGACTCTGAGTGCCTTCTTTGGGCTAAGGGTGCCCATCTCCGCTTTGACAGTAACAAGCTGCTGGTGCAGATGATACCATGCTGGGTAAATAGACAGATAATCTCAAATTTGTGGAATCATCACATAGGGACTTGGACAGCATACAGGCTTGGGCAGATTTGTGGCAGATGAAACTAAATGTAAGTAAATGTAAAGAATTACATGTAGGTAGTAAAATTGTGAGAGTTTAATACACAATGGAAGATTTGAAAATTGAAAGTGACAGTGTTCAGAAGCCATTAAGAAGCCTAACAGGATGTCAGATTATATAGCGCCTTGATGTGTGGAGTACAAGTCCAAGGAGGATCTGCTCAGGCTTTATAACACACTGGTGAGGCCTCATCTGGAGTCCTGTGTGCAGTTGTGGTCTCTGCTCTACAATAAAGACATAGTAGCACTAGAAAAGGTCCAGAGAAGAGAGACTAGGCTCATTCCAGGGGTTGAGTTATGAAGAAAGATTAAAAGAGCTGCTTCTTTTCAGAGGAGACATGACTGAAATATTTAAAATTATGAAGGGAATTAGTCCAGTGGATCAGGGCTGTGACTTTAAAATGTTAATCAAGATCACACGGACACAATTGGAAACATGCTAAGGGTAAATTTCACAGAAATATTAGGACGTCTTTCTTAATGCAAAGAACCGCAAACACCTGGAATGGATGACCAATAGTGAGATGGAGAGTAGGACTTATGGAACTTCAGAACTTGACTTGATGTTATCTTGGAGGAATTAAGTGGAAAAAATTGGTGAGCTTTGTTAGGAGGAATGGCCTGTTCTCTTTAAAATGTTATAATGTTCAAAAGTTACCCATTTCATAATATGAGATATATCTGTTTCATGACATTACATGATTGTTCATCTTACAACGGGATAAATATTTTTTAATAAACCCTTTGAATCTCTTAAATGCCAGTAGTGACTCTACTCTGCTGGACCCTTGAGCAGGGCCCTTAACCTACAATTGCTTCATCTTGGGTATGACGTTAATCTGCATCCAGCCCTGCAAGCAGGTCCTCCAATTTACAGGGAAAACTTGGGGGTTGGTGGCAGGATTGGCTCTCCAGCCACCATAAAAAACCTCACCCAGTGTCCAGTGTGGTGCTGAGGTGTCACCCGCTACACTCGGGTCTCAATCCAGGCGGTTCGTTGTGTGGTGCTTCCAACCTCTCACTCTCTTAATAGTTTACTTTGAAAACTAAGAACGTTTAGGAGGCATTCAAATAAGTTTATGAAGGACTGACCAAAATATTAGCCAGTCTTAAATGAATAACTCAATAATATTTTTGGCCCGTGTGCAACGCTGCTGTCTGATCGAAGTGCTTCTCTCTCAATACAAAGGACGTCTCTGTCTGTGGCCAGGAAATGTGTGCACATGCGCACTACAGCTCGGGCCGTACCGGCATGACATTGGTGCGCATGTGCAGTTCAAATCAGACAGTGATTTCTTACGTGAGGGACTGAATGTTAATCGGAGTCGTGCTGGTCTGTCAGGTGGAAGACAACATTTAACAAGCGGAGAGGTATGTACTTGTGACATGAACAAGTTGAGTAACTTGAGAAAAAGAGACGACTGGGCAGTCCTAGGGGTGCAAGCTGCCGGAGAGCATCATAGACGTATTCGGTGTGTTCTCCGAAAGCCCATTTTAACGTTTTATAAGTCCGGACACTTAGCGCTGCTCCTGGTCATTCGCATTCCGTGATTGTCCTTCTGATCAGTGACGTGCGGTGAGGTTCATGGCTGGTGAGGCACTGACTCCTTTAGAGTCCGTCAGATTTACAAATATATGAACCCCAAAGAGCAGCTTATTCACTATTCGATTGGCAGCCATTGTGCACATTGACTACTGGTTACGTTTCATATCTCATCAGCATTTACATTTAGAGCGACAGGAGAGAGCGCATTTGATCCGCAGCCTCCACAATTCATACTCATGTAATACAAATGACAGTATAGAGTGGTGTAGAAAAAAAATAATAATTGAAATATTTATTTGTTTTTAAAAGCTTTTAATTCCGATGCTTTAATCAATTTTAATCGACTGTTCAACAAAAGGTTAACAAGAAAAACAAAAGAATATTTTATTTAATGTCAAAATTTAGTTTTTAAATATGGGATTGTTTTTTTTCTTAGTCTGATCCCATTTGTTATAAAATTGAAAACCGTTTCTTACCTTTATTTGTAAATGAAGTGTTTCTCCACAAAAATCTCTATCACTTATAAGGTTCCGCCTTGTAGATTTCCTCTTAAATAACCCGCCGTTGTACCAAGCGATGAAACTCCATTAAACG
The DNA here is from genome assembly GCA_026402145.1 of Polypterus bichir lapradei. Lineage (NCBI taxonomy): Eukaryota > Metazoa > Chordata > Cladistia > Polypteriformes > Polypteridae > Polypterus > Polypterus bichir. Next base: position 3,837 of record JANRMT010026088.1, on the reverse strand, counting down.
AAAGGAGACAAAGAAGCAGCAGCGACGAAACTCCACATTAGACAAAAGAAGAAGAAGTAGTGACAAAACTAATTGCTCGTATTTTTGGCAGTGGAAGTAAGTGTGCTTCGAAATGAAAACGTTTGAAATTTTCAGTTTTATTCGTATTTCTTAATAATTTCGTGTTGTATTGTTATGTTTGTACTGTGAACCTTTACGTTTGTATTAATAATCATTTTCGCTGTAGTAATTGATTTATATTCAGTGCTTGAAGTCGATCGGCACTCCGCGGTACCGGCAACTCCTCAAATTCCACAAGGCGAGTTTCACGAGAACTCCTCGACTGCGCAAGGAAGACAAAATAAACTTTTACAAGAATCTTAGAAACGCTTGATTAGTCCTTCTGTGGTAAAGCAGGCTTTTGATAAAGTTCAGATTGACTGCAGTGGTGCACCAGGTTACCTTTTTTCTATTCAGTTTAACTCCTTATGTTTGAGTTCTTGTAGTAATGTGTCTTATTGGTAATCCCATTAATCTGCCGTGTTTTTTGTACCGTCAATGTTAATAACATTTCATGTTAGTTTTGTCCAGATGATGCCTGCCATTTCTAAACTGTTAAAGACTTTCCTGTAATGTGCAGTGCGCCACTAACTTGTATGTGACTCAGACTGACAGTCGCGATGTGCACAGAGCCTTTTAATTTAATGACAAGTGACATTTAGATTTTTTCCTTTCAGCCAATTTGCTACAAGAAATTCTTCTGGAAATTGGATGTTAATGAAAAATCAGGTAAACTGCAAACACCCGTCTGTTAAACTCGTAATTCACTCGGAGTGTTTGACTTTCACGTGTCTTTTTCTTTTCTTTCCTTCTTTTCCTAGGACATCCCTGCTGGTTCAGTAGACTGTGGAGTAGACACGTTGATGGTGTTTGAATATGAACTGTAGGCTTTATGTGACTTTACATTTGTGTTCAGATTGTGTAGGAGTTCAGTACTTTATCTCTTCTCCTCTCTCAGTCTGCTCTTTATCTGACCAGGAGGGACCCTTTGAGTTTACTGCTCTCAGTCTTTGAAAGATGCTGATGATATTTGTTTTCTTCATGTGTGGCATACTTTTAACTGTGGCATTCATTTAACGTGCCCTCCACTATTAATGACACCACTTATAAAAATTATTAAGAAGGATTAGAAAAAAATATATATATTAAAAATATTGATTACTTGATGGGGTTTTTTTTGTCTTTGAATTAAAAGTCAGATGTTTCTCATTTTTTCAGTTCAAGATGACAGCTCTTCAGCAAACTGTGATTTTTCTCTAACCCTTCTCATTAATTTTTATAAGGGGTGCCACTAATAGTGGAGGACACTGTAGATATCCTCTTTATCTCAGGACGACATGCCAGCCATTAGAACGTGGAGAGCTGCTCGTATGGCTGGTAAACATTTCCTATTTCCTTTTTTATGTAAACTCTTTTTCTTCTAATTTCCTGTGCCAGCTCCTCTGCTCTGTTTAGCGGGTGCCAGATGACCGGTGCCTTTTCAGAATTCCTTACAGTCGCTGGTACTTGTTCTGAGGGCACCATTACTGACTGCTGGTGCAGGTACCCTGCTGGTGGAGCTGCTCCTTTTGGGATGTTTGGACAATCTAAGGTGACACCTCACATCCAAATAGGGGACACAGTCAGTTTAAATCAACTTGGAATTTGAAATACTCGAGTGTTCAAATGAGGTCAAATAGTGTCACGTAAATACACCAGTGTGTGTTTCAGTGTGTTCAGGTGAACCTTTACTGGATAACATCAATATTTTAATGTCTAAAAGTCAGGACCAAGAAGAACATGGCAGCAGTGAACTCCTTGATGAATACACAGATACAGCCAGCCCAAGGTATTCATGGAAAACTTAGGCTACCATCATAGTTAATACTCGGATCGACTTGAGCAAAGACCTTAAAGTTGAACGTGACATGAAGGATTGTCATCAGCTTTGTCAAGGACCACTTGTCACATGGAGAGTGTTAGATTGGTTATTTTATGATAGAATAAAAGTATCTACAAAGCTTTTCTGTGCCTTGCATGTTACTTCAGCCAGTGTCCAGATCGGTGTATTCGTAATACTCTGAAGTACTTGATTTATTCTAAAAAACTATTGAGATCTCCTCCAGCAGGAGTTTGTGTAATGAACCACAGAGGAATCCTCTCAGTCTGAACTCCATTCCAATGTGTCCACTTTACTGAGGAAACAGGAGTGTTCAGACCAACACCAGACAGCCAGCATCAGACAAACACTTCATGTGACAGTTTGATGTTTTATTTGTGTGTCCACGCTGGCTGTGTGGCTGCAGGAGGGCAGCGGACTGGAGAACAAGGGGCTGTGGAGATCAGCAGGGCCTCCAGGAGGACTCAACATGAAAAACTGGTGGAGTTCATCATGAAGGACCATGGAGCAGATGATCACCTGCTGGTAACTTAGTTCAGATAACAAGTTAAACTTTATTATTGTAATCTATCTAGTAGCAGAGAGCTATGATGACTTTAGAGCACCAAACTCTTGTATTTTCTTGTCCATCAGGCTGTTGTATCTCAAAGGTGTCATCCAAATGGTTTAAAAATGATGAAGATCCTGAAGGTCACCGGGTAATGACCTCTATACAGTAGAAGATGAGGAGCTGACAGATGGCCTCTACAACTACCTTGTGAAGTGCTGTGAAGATCTGTAGGCACTTTATGAAGATCCACAGAGTACACGTCATTCTGGATGCGCTGATGCCGGAGGCTCATTTGGCTTCAGTGAGTCTCTGAGTACAGAAAGTGTCTCTGTGAGTGACGTCCTCTCTGTTTCTGTGTTTGTCATCGGCTCTTATTAAAGCTCGAGGAACAGTTGAGAGAATTTCTCTAGCAGAGCCAGAAGGTCTGCTCATTGATGGACCAGCAGACGGTGAGTGGGATGTCATGTGGTGTTGGGGGAGAGAGAGACGATCCTTTCTGTTTCTTATCAGCACCATTCGTCTGTTAAACAGAATAACATTTTACTTGTAGTGAATTTATACAAGAATATAAACTAAATATAGTCTGAATCGGTTCGCAGCTGAGTGTGAAGCGGCTCGGATGATAATCAGCACCTCCAAATCCGAGACCATGGTCCTCAGCCGGAAAAGGGTGGAGTGCCCTCTCAGGGTTGGGGGTAGAGATCCTGCCTCAAGTGGAGGAGTTCAAGTATCTCGGGGTCTTGTTCACGATTGAGGGAAGAATGTACTGTGAGATTGACAGGCGGATCGGTGCGGCATCTGCAGTGATGCGGGCGCTGCATCGGTCTGTCGTGGAGAAAAAGGAGCTGAGCCGTAAGGCAAAGCTCTCAATATACCAGTCGATCGAGTCAGATGAGGTGGCTCGGGCATCTGATCAGGATGCCTCCTGGATGCCTCCCTGGCAAGGTGTTCCGGGCATGTCCAACTGGGAGGAGGCCCCGAGGAAGACCCAGGACACAAAGGAGGGACTATGTCTCCCGGCTGGCCTGGAAACGCCTCGGGATTCCCCTGGAAGAGCTTGAAGAAGTGGCTGGGGAGAGGGAAGTCTGGGCATCTCTGCTCAAGCTGCTGCCCCAGCAACCCGACCTCGGATAAGCGGAAGAGGATGGATGGATGGATGGATATAAACTAAATAGATATAAATGTAAATATATATGTTGTCACAGACTGCTGGGGTCCTTACCCAGCCAGGATGCCTGGAAGGACCGAAGGTGGCACGTACGTATATCTTTCAGGCCACGAGGGGGCAACCACCCAGGATTTGGAGAAGACCACGGGAGAAAAGGGAAAAGTTTTTAACTTGTTGGGACCCGTGGCCACCGCCAGGGAG
>JANRMT010026042.1:0-20246 GCA_026402145.1 Polypterus bichir lapradei | reverse complement strand
CGTTCACTCTGGGATTATCGGAGTACAATTCAAATTTTTAGAAAACTATTCGCCATGCTTTCGCGATGTATTTCCTTAGGGGCATCTGATTATTTAAAATGGGCTGTAATGGATGGAACAGGGCTTTTTTAAGATATACAAAATATACATCCGAGGCTAGATTTTAAGACGTCTCAAACGTTCTTTAAAAGGACCCTGTTGCCTATTATTTAACTGTGCGGGTGATTTTTAAATCCCTTAACTTTAAAAGTTACACACATAACTTGTTCTCCCGGGCCGAGCATCTGAGCGACCGTGCAAGCTTGATGCACGCTCCCGTTCCGGGTTAGGGTGGGAGGTTGACAAGCATGCGCTCGTAGAACACAGCAGGGGATGGGCGGTGTTTCTGTCAGCAGAGCTCTGGCCTCATACAGTTTGCAGCTATAGACGCGTGCCCGATCGCAGGGCCGTGCAGGGGGCTGTCCGGCTCTCTCTGTCTACACAGAGCTTGTCAGTTTTGAGAGAGAGAGCAGGGGCTGCTAAAAGCCAGGCTGCTTGATTTCTTTCTGTGAGGTGAGAAGCTTGAATCGCCGCTATGGCTGTTTTTACTGCAGAATCTGTCTGTGAGATGGAAAAAAGCAGCTTGACTTAGTTTGAAGCAAAGATGAGATGTTTTAATTGCGTGTTCCTCTTAAAATCGTAGATAGAACAAAATGCTTCGCTTTTTATAACGGCCTTTCAGAACTGGCAGGGAAGTGTGGGGGACTGGGAAGTGTGGGGATGCCGATCGTCAGGTGCTGCCTCAGCCCAGGGGCCGTGGCAGGCCGGCAGGGTACGGATGAGAACATACTCGGTCTGGTGCAGGACGACTTTGGGCATATCTGATCTTGTGCTAGGGAGAGGGCCGAGGCATGTCTGAGCTTGACGAGGTAAAGGCTGAGGGGACAGTTCAACGAGGGGGGCAGACATCGATCAAAAGGCCCTTGACAGTTTCCTGAACCAATCAGGTGCCGGTGGCGGGTTCAAGGAGGGTTCAGACATCCATCAAAAGGCCCTTGACAGTTTCCTGAGCCAATGAGGTGCCGGGGCGGGTTTAACGAGGGGGCAGACATCCATCAAACTGCCCTTGACATTTTCCTGAACCAATCATGTGTCGGGGGTGGGTTCAAGGAGGGTCAGACATCCATCAAACTGCCCTTGACAGAAAGGAGTGCCAATCAGGTGCCGGGGCGGGTTCAAGGAGGGTTCAGACATCCATCAAAAGGCCCTTGACAGTTTCCTGAGCCAATCAGGTGCCGGAGGATGGGGCTAGGTCACATGGGGCATGACGTAAGCAGGGGGCGGGACTTCCGGCATGACGTTATAGGGGGGAGGGGCTTAAGGATCATAAATCATTTTGATATAAACCCCATGCATATAACTACTCTCATATACCATTTCAACAATATATAAAAACATCTCAAAGTCTATTCTTTTCAAAGATCCCTGGGTATGGTGGGAAAGGATCTTTCAACTAATATTTTAGGAAAAGGGTGGAAGGCAGCCATGCACAGAATACACTCAAGCTCCATATGTGCATACAAACATTCAACTTAAAATCTTTTATCAAGCACATCATTCTCATTTAAAATTTTCCAAAATGTTTCAACCTGTGAACGTTGCAATTAAGCTCCAGCTTCATTGTGCCACATGTTTTGGAAGTGCACAAAATGAACATCATTTTGGACAAAAATCTTTGAATGACTATCAGACAGCCTTGGTGTCACTATCACTTCTAACCCATTACCAGTCGTGTTTGATGGACTCCCAGACAGGCTTAAAGTGGAGTAGGACAAACAAATAGTAATTGCTTTTGCTTCACCATTAGCAAGTAGACGGGCTTAAAATGGAGGATAAATTGATTGTAATTGCCAACACCACGCTGCTAGTATCTTGCTCAACTGGAAGAATCCTAGCCCACCTCTTTTAAGCCAGTGGGTAGCTGATATTCTATACTATTTGAATTTGAAAAAAATCTAATTTTCACTTAGAGGATATGTTTAAAACTTTTTTAAAATATGGCAGGATATAATTAATAAAATTTTAGAATATGCATGTATATTGGTTAAAGGACATTCTCCCTACTTTTTTTTGTTTTGTTTTGTTTCTTGTCACACACTCTCACCTGATTCTCTTTCCCTGCAGTTCATATAAAGGCCCTGCCTCTCAGTGACATTACCACCAGTCCACCCACTAACATCACTTCCACTCAACCCTGATGACATCACTTCCGGTACCCACAATTCACCTACCTGCCACATCAGCTCCCATTCCACCCACACTGAATCCACCTCTTCCTCCTAACCACCATATTTATAGAGCAGACTCATCCTATTAGTTCGGTTCAGTTGTGAATGCTGATCTTTAAAGATGTGTTTCTTTTATTTTGCTGGGTTTTTTTTTTCAATATACAGGGTGGCCATCCTCAAAACTTTTTCTTGTCTGATGCCTTATTTCTTACCATATTCTTTTTTTTTTGTCTATTTTTGACCATGCTGTTGACTCTCCTCTCTTTCTCTTGTGTGGGATTTGAATTCTGTTTTGTTGCTTTCCTTTTGTTGATTTTCTGAAAATTTTTTTCTTTTCATTTTTTTTTCGAGTTTTGTCTTTTTTGTGTGTTTGTGTGCCCACTATGAAGTTTGATTTGATTGTATGCAATGTTATTGTCTTCAAGTAAAATAAAATAAATAAATAAATAAAGTATAATGTATGTGGAACTAGCAATATTTGTTTCAGTAATGGTTGAATAATTGACACATATATTCATTAGGATCTGTGCCATTCACTAATAATCTGATTAGAATAAGAGTGGGTAATGCCAGAAAAGCCATTGAGCTTTCTGAGTTTTATTGGGACTAGTCCAAGGGAGAGGTGTTAGGTTTCATTTTAGAAATTAAAGTTATGACTTTCTGTTCTGTAATTAAGTTAAGTCATGTGTGCAAGGACAGACAGAATGTGCCAGTGTAATGTTTAGTTTGTGAGATTACACTGAAATCTAGTATCTTGTATATTTAGTTTTATCATTAAAGAAGTTTATAAATCTATTGGAATGTATTCTGCAGTTGCTAGATTAGCACCACTTCTAAACAGTACATATGGCCTATTTCTATTTTCATCTGTTAATTTAGTATAGTAGTCCAAGTGGACAATAGAGAGAGATGTTTTATATATTTTAACACTGTCAGTCCATGCAGTTTGATAGTCTGGCAGCTTTCCTGCCCTCCATCTACATGGTAGTGTTCAGCACTCTTAATTAAAGGTGTGAGTACACTCTTAAAAGTACTGGTTCTTTAACAGTATTTTGTGGTTCTTTACTGGGTTGTTTGGATCCTCATAGAATCATTGCTTGACACGCACCATTTCATTCTGAGAAGGGTTCTTTGTATATGACGTGGGTTCTGTCTGCTTTGAAAAACTGCCTAATATGTAGAACAAAAACTTAACTCTTTAATATTTGGTAGGCTAGTTAGTGGGACACTAACATTAAAAAGACCTATACTTAGCCTGTGTTATTGTATGCAGTGATATTTTGAAAATCATGACTCATTGGTATTTCACAAATCTGTTGCCATCTATTCATGGTTATTTAAAGTATGGAGCCTGTTATAGATCAAAATAAAATAGGTTCTTCCTGGAACCATGATATGCAGTCATGTCCATAAGTATTTGGATGGTGACACAATTTTAATAATTTTGGCTCTGTGTGCCACCACAATGAATTTAAAATGAAGCAATCATGATGTGATTGAAGTGTAGACTTTCAGCTTTAATTCAAGGGGTTTAACAAAAATATTATATGATATGAACTGTTTAGGATTGACAGACATTTTTATACATGGCCCTGCTATTTTCAGGTGTTCAAAAGTATTTGGACAAACTAACATAATCATGAATTTAATGATTGTTTTAAATATTTGGTTGAAAATCCTTTACAGTCAATGACTGCCTAAAGTCTGAATCCATGGCCATCTCCAAGTGTTGGGTTTCCACCCTACTGATGCTTTTCCAGGTCTTTACTCCAGCTGCCTTCAGGTGCTGCTTGTTTGTAGGGCTTTCTGTCATCAGTTTTGTTTTCAGCCAGTGAACTGCATGTCCAATTTGGTTGAGGTCAGTTGATTGACTTGGCCATTGAAGTATATTCCACTTCCTTGCACTGGAAAAACACTTGGTTTGTTTTAGAGGTATGCTTGGGCTTATTGTCTATCTCAGTTGTAAAGTGTCAGCCTATTAGCTTTGCAGCATTTGTCTCAATCTGAGCAGAAAGTATAGCCCTGTACACTTCAGAAATCATCCTGCTACCTTTGCCAGAAGTCATATCATCAGCAAACACCAATGACCGTCTTCAATTCATAGCCATGCATGATCAGGCCATAACACTGCCTCCAGTATGTTTCACAGATGTTGTGGTATTCATCAGATCATGAGCTATTTCTTCTTTTCTCCATATTCTTCTTCCCAACATTCTGGTACATATTAATCTTAGTTTCCTTTGTCTAATGAATACTGCTCCAGAACTGGGCAGGCTTTTAAAATATGTTTCCTTGCAAAGTCTAATCTGTCCTTCCTATACTTGAGGTTTACCAGTAGTTTGCACCTTGCAGTAAATCCTCATAAAGTCTTCTCTTGATTGTTGGCTCTGACAATGATAGTTCTACCTCCCAGAGAGTGTTCTTGGTTTAACTAAATGTTGTGAAGAGTTCTTCTTCACCAAGGACATAATTCTGCAATCATCCAGAGGAGTTGTCTTCTGTGGTTTTCCATATCTTCCGGAGTTGCTGAGTTTACCAGTGTCTTCCATCTTTTTAAGAATGTACCAAATTCTTTATTTGACCAATCTTGGGGCCTCATGCATAACAGGGTGCGTAGAATTCACACTAAAACATACAGACAAAACTGGAAATGTGCGTACACACAAAAAAATCCAGATGCATAAAACTGCATATGCCAAGTTCCACACACTTCCACTTTATACATCCCAATGAACATGAAATTTAACGCACGGGCACACACTTACATCCCCTTCTCTGACTCCTCCCAAAATTGCACGTATTTGAATATATAAATCAGTAGAAATAACCCCCTTCTGTTCAGCATTTTGTTAAAAGACAATGGCAAAAGCACATGGGGAAAAAAAGAGTTTCAGTGAATGTGAACTGGAGGCAAGGAAAAAGGTACTATTTTTTGGCTTAATTAAGCAGTGGTATAAGCAACAAAAGGAATCTGATGAAGTGATACAGCTTGGCGGAGACACTCAGACGTTTAAGTTCAAAAAGTCACATAGTGAATAAAATAAAAAGAAGTTTTCAGATACCATAGACAACATGAAAAAACAAGTAGCAGCCCATTATCTGTTTATTATGTTTCAGATAATATTACAAAGGCTGACCCCCGTGCCAATGACGCGACTCCATGCACATCTTCAGACACTGGCTGCACACACACCACTGCCTTGGAAATTGCTGGGCGACTATCTGGCTGTGTGATGATAGACTGTTCTGGAGTTGCAAAATGCAATAGTGGATGCAGTAAGAGATGTGGCCAATGAATTAAGGAATATAAATGCTGTACTATGTGATATTGAATGAATTAGTTAAAAAATAAATACTGCTTCTGATTACCTGTTTAACATTTTGCTAATTACATTCAAATAAAGTTGAAACACTGTCCTATCTGGCTGATCATTTAGTGGGTCAGAGTCGGGTTCATCATATCACATCTCTTCAGGTATGGGCAAGCAGGACACTACATGCCTGCACACTGCAACACACTTTATGTAGACTATAGAGTAGGAAATGCTTTCTATTTACTTAAGCAAATTCATTCTCTGAAGGCACCTTTATAGTGTAGGGTTGGAGCTAAGCTCCACAACGGATTGATTTTCTGCTCTTTATATGGCTCTTTGAAGTGACTCATCCTTAAAAGGAGTGCTTGCCTTTTGCCGCACTAGTTGAAAAAAGGATCTGTGACTCTGCAGAGCTGCCGTTTTTATAGGCTCTCCTGCTATAGATGATGTAATGTCAGCTCACTTTTGGTGATTCATCCCTGGCTGATGTAAATTGTCCAGTGCTGGTACAATAGCAATGTGCTATGTGCAATGTGCATGCAGTTGACCGCTATGATTACATTTGGAAACACACACGTTGTTGTGAATTAAGCTTTCATGTTTTCCAGTTCAACCACAGTGTCAGGAAATCTTATTTATCTGAATGACAAGTGGATAATACTATTTGATACAGCTGGCATGGTGCAACTCAGTAATGTTTGTGAAATACCTGATCAGTCAGCAAGTTCACCTTGAAAAGCTCCTGTGTTTAAAAACTTGAAAGGGGACAGAACTTGCAAAGTTAGAGCACAATTCCTTAAAGTCTGCCTTTGTAAAGCCAATGCCAGTTCAGCACACAGCTTCAAGAGGAGAGCTCTTGGAAATTAAAATCTACTTAGAAGCCAGTTGTAATTATCTATTAATATAAAAAATTTGCAAAACCGAGCAGAAACTTGCATACATAAGAGGGGAGGTTGCTGTGAAAATGTGTGTGGCTTTATGTCAAGTTTAGTTTGCATACAAAGTGAGCGGGAAACAGGTGTGCACAATATTTTTGTGCGTACACACCATTTATACATGAGGCCCCTAGTGTTTCTGCTATCTTTCCAATTGGTTTGTTTTGTTTTCTCTGCCTAATGATGGCCTGGTTTTACTTGCATGATCAGCTCTTTGGACCTTATATTGAGAGTTCACAGCGACAGCTCCCAAATGCAATTTCCAGACCTTCTACCTGCTTATTAGTTAATGAAATAATGTGGGAACTCCACCAACCTGGCTGTAAAGAAGCTTTTCAGTGAAATGTCCAAATACTTTTGAGCCCTTGAAAATGTGGGGGGCTATGAAAAAAAATGGTTGTCATTTCTAAACAGCTTATATGATATTTTTGGTAAACTCCGCAAATTAAAACTGAAAGTCTACACTAGAAACACATAATGATTACTTTATTTTATATTCATTGTGGTGGAGTACAGAGCCATAATTATAAAAATTGTATCACTGTCCAAATGCTTACAGACCTGACTATAGAAGGGTGTTTTGTGGACCAAAAAAGGTTACTTTATGGCATCCTTCTTAGAACCATTCTGGCACCTTTATTTTTAAAATTGTATTGTAATTGAACCAAAAAGTAAAGGAAGGAGCACTATACCAGCTAATCCTGTTTGGATTCTTTTTACTAGCATAAAAGAAGTTCTTCTGAAGAAATCCATAGGTAACCAAATAGAGGGTCTGATAGAAGCCTCTAGAGGACATTTTAACTTGGTGACCCTAAAGCAACAGTAGGAACAAACATGAATTCTAAAGTGACTGGACAAATGTGTGTGTGTAATTGAGTGATCTTTAAGTGAAGAGTAAGCTGGTGAAAGGACTTCTGTCTTAGAGGAGATGATGCAATGGTAGTGCTACTCAGGAGGTAGACCAATGAGTGAGGTACTTCACCAGGCTGAAAATGTTCAACGCCATTTAAGAAAAGCCTACATTTGAAAAAGTGATTAAATATATATATGTACAATGTGATACCCTGTATTTCCTCCCTTGCATGTCTCATTTATAGTAAACCCTTAATAAAATCATATTAGAATATCCCTTGCATACAACTTACAGATATATATTCAGGTCATATGTAGAAAATACTGTCTTTTAAAAGTCACACAGTATTATTAAAGGCTCAAGCCATCCTGAAATATCCACACTTTTATCTGTGCAACTAGGGGGCTTTCCCCCCTGCTTGCTTTGCTCGCCAACCTGATCCCCCGGACCACATTATGCGTCAGCCACTTCGCATCTCTGCTGCTCGCTGTTATAATACATTTTTCTTTAATATTTATGTCACTATATCTGGACAATACTGTTATGAGCTTCATTCACATTTGCATGCTAAGTTTGGCACACAGGGGCTCAGCATTTAGAATTGCTAGCCAAGCATAGACTAGATAGCCAAAGACAACTAGAGGATTGTATAGTCAGCTTAAACACAGTACAGTATTTCTGTCCTCTGTCAATACAAAATCTTCTTTCCTTGTTGGGAGAATGAGAACTGGCATGTAAGCATTATGATATTTCTGTATTTTGTGGAGGAGGAGTTCGGTCCCTACCTGCCCTTGTTTGGAGACAGAGAAGACCAGCAAGTGAAGCAGACAGTATTAAAAGGCTTGGATAACAGCCAAACCCTTCGAAGCAAGTGTTGGACCTTCGTCCAAAAACCCTCTCAGCGTGGAGATGAAAAATGGCAGACTGTGTAGATCCAGACTCCATCCTGGATAAAAGTCTTTGTCATATGCTTCCCGTCTGTAACCGTGTCAACCATCAGTAAATGTAAGCTAAAGTATATTTTTCTCATGTGATTCTTATACCGCCGTAATCACGATGGGAGGGATATCGCCTTTTCTGTCATATTACTATATTGTTTAGTTACTTAATGTGCCGCAATTTTAAAAGAACACATTTCCGGAGAGCTAATGCCTCTTAAGGACTCGCGTTGTGAAGAGGGGGGCTGAACGCACCCAAAGGAGACATGGTCACTCCTCTGAAACCCCCTCTTAAACAGTGATACAATGGGAAACAAATACAGTTTGTTTTTTTTTTTTTACCTCCTCTTTGCTCAATCAGCAGCTGGATTGCTGCTACTGCCGTGTCATGTGATCTGTATCTGTCACAGCGCTTCAAACATTTAAAAGCCTGTACAGCAGCTGTCCTACTCTTTGTCTCACTGCCTTGTCTCTCTTTTCCCCCAGACATCCTCTGCTTCTGTTGGGGGTCCTGCTCTGGAGGTGCGTCCTTATGAAGAGGAAGATTTTCTGTTCTTTTAATTGAGAGACAGAACTGTCCCCTCTGACTACACATGGAGCTTGATTCACTCCTGAAAGAGACTTATGTTTGTTTGACGTGTTTGAATAACGTTTCTGTCTCTAAAATCTCCTGTGTATCTGTGCAACTCTACTGTGTTAGTGATTCTTGTATCTGTATTATATGTACGTTGCATTTGTTTGTTTATCTGATGGTTATATGGCACTACTCTTACTATTCTGTGGGAGACAAGCAAGTAAGATTTGCATTTTATTATATCATAAGACAATACATTTGAACTTAATCTTACATATTTTTGCACATTCCTTAATTTTGTTGTGAGGAAGCATACAAGGACACAACCTGATTTTATTATGTACATAAAGTCACCACTAGGATTGCTTAAGGCCATGTTTTGTGTCACAGGAAGCCTTCAACAATGTGAGGAAGGAAAGGTGGAGAATTTGCCAATATGGGAACATATGAGCCACAAAAAAACTGCATACCTTGGTACCAACATAAGCGTATGAGAGATATAGAGAAAAATGGCCTGGATAGAAGCCTGAAAACCTCAGTTAAGATGTCTGGGAGCAGGTGATCAAAAAATAGACAGTGTAGCCAGGGAGGACATGTCAGAAGTGGCAACACCTCCAGTAGAGGTCAGAATCTGTAGGTGAGTGCGGTGAACAGTGAACTGGAAGGTTAGAGGCCAGAATCTAAAAAGTGGAGCAGATTAGGAGAAAGAGAACTGAAGTGTAAAAAAAAGTTCCTAGTGTAGCAGGCAAGTGGGTCAGTTGCCATATTCTGACATGGTACAAGATTAATTTAGATAAGTCCTGAAAGGCAAAAAGTCTAGCTATTCAATTCTACTTTCTATCTTGTGCTGCTTCTTGTATTTATACCTATCTAAAGTATGTGTACAGTATGATCAGTTTTTTTTCTTGCCAATTAAGGCAGCATTTTGTGAATATTTTGCTCTCTTTATGTTTTTCTTGGTGTGGGGGCTGCCATGATGTCCTCCTCCTATCACAATGCATATACAGTAGTTGCACAATCCCTCAATCCTTTAAGAGAACAGTGATTCAAATATATTAGCTGCTTTATCATGAAAAAACTGCAAATAAACACATGAATAAACAAACTGAAAAACAGACTGCAGCTAAATGTTTGATAGGTTTATTTACTCTGTTAAGCCCTTCACTGAATGACAGTGTCAGGATAAACTCTCAGCTTGGAGCAGTAGAGGACATAGAGAGGTGCCTGCTACGATATTTAACTTAGCACAGGTAAAAGAAAATAAGTTTAAATTAAACAATGGGATTTCTTCAAGAGCTTACAAACCTTTTAAAATTTATTATGAGAAAGTGGAAAGAAAACACTGAAAGAGAGACTGCGGGCTACCAAAATCTACAATGTACAAAAAACCTTTTTATTTTAATGTGGTCTAAATCAGAACTAAGCCAAACATTAAGTAATTTATTTAATAGCTAATATACATTCTATCTTAACTTTATTATCATTTTCATTCTGCTTATTCTGATGAATAAGTGTCCACAAACTGGGCAAACTAGGCCACCATAGCACCAGTACCTTCCTCCATTCCATCCTTGGGAACTATCAGGGTGCTTCCAGTCTGGTTAGGATGTTCTGGTGTCTTGAATGAAGCTTTTCCAGGGTCTGTCTGTGACAGTGCAGGTCGGCTGCATGCTCCCGGGTCCGTCCAGGAGCCCTTGAACCTGTGACCGCCAATAACATACCCGAGGGATGAGCCAGTGGATGATGACACAACACACAAAGCAAGGGGCAGGTTAAAGATAAAAGCCAACAAAACAGTGTTCAAAACGAAATGCAATGCTCCAAAGTCAATAAATAAATCATCCATAAAAAGGGGTGATCTGTGGACGTTAAAATCCAAATCCATTAAAGCGTAGCTACAACACCATGCAGGATTCTTCTATTTAAAATCCCAGTCCCCGGTGCAAACCTTTAAACACGACCTCGCTTTCTGCACTGCTCCGAAGCTTGGGCCCCTGCTGCCATCTCTGACCCCAGCAGGGCACCATGCCAACAGTCTGACTCCCACTGTCAAGCTCGCAACCCTGCGGTGCATACTGTAGGTCTACCCACAGGACGCCTTAAAGAGCCTTTCCAATCTCCTGCAGCTCCCACTGCCCTTCTTCCGGCCTTATGCAGAGTCACTCCAAACGAGCAGTGCCTCAGTAACTGCAGCTACCTAATTGCTCAGCTGGAGTGACCTCTTTCAACCCCTGAGCATCTGCTGCCAGCTCCCTTGAGGGATTTCCTCCTGGCTTCCTGCCTTCTCTCACTCTCTCTCTCGACTACTCGTACTGGCTTCCTCTGCCTCATGCCTTCTCGCTGTCCTTGTTTTCTCTTGATCTGTCTCTTTCTTTTTGTTCTCATGCCAATTGGTCTTCCTTTCCACCCTTCATTCATGCTGGCTCCCCCTGAAATGCCTCCATTGGCACAGTGCATTAATCGTGCCTCTCAGAAAGCAGATGAAGCAATCGAGACAGAGCACACTCTCACACGCAGGTGCATCTCACCTGTTACCTCACCACACACATCCACAGACACTGAGCTGGCTATTCAATTATTTATTTATTAAAAATCGACCAACTTTTTCTAAGCTGTGGACCTGTTATACCACACTTTCTCACATACTGTATGATCTCAAGCTCTGTAAAATGAGTAGAAGCAGCAGAAATTAGTTCCAGCAAAACCGGAATTGTAAAAAGAAAGCTTACAAAAAAGATGTCTTATCTGAGTGATTTTTGGTTTTTACTATGCTAATTAATCTGGTCCAATAATAAATGATTAAAAAATGTTTCCCATTGGGCGTGTGATTGGCTTTGGTTTCATATAAGACAAGCAACAAAGCTGGTGTGTAAAACAACATTTCTTTCTTTAGCACATTTTCAGGATGTAGCTGAAAGTGCTTTACAATAAGTCAGAGAAATAAAGCATACGCTAATTATGCCCACAAACCTATTTTAGTCTGTCAAGCATTTCATAGAAATGCATTCCACTGACATTATACCAAAAACAAAATGAAGAAGTAGTTGATAAAATACTGTGAAGCTGCACAGCAGAGCTGACTGAGGATCATTGTAGCACACTACTGTATCTGAGCTCACTGTGGGTAACAAATTGCACATTAGTGTTTACTGAAAGTGTCACAGGGCAGGACAGTTTGATACTTTGAAACCACAGCCTCACCTTCCTTCTTATTTAGACTTGTTTTGTTTTAAGTGAATTTTTTTATTAATCCTTTATTTGCCATGTACAATTTCTTGTATTAGGAATTTGTTTATTTTTTGCATAACCTAACTTACTCTCCAGAGACACACACAGAGTTTTTTGGGGCCAGAATGCAGGGTCAGCTATTTGTACAGTGCTCCAGGAGCAATTGCATGTTAATTGCAGAGTAATGGCCTTGCTCAGGGGCCCAAAATAGTACAATACCTTCATTCACTTCTAGGATTCAAACCAACAACCTTCAAGTTACCAGGCCAGATGCTTTAGACAGAGAGCCACCACTCTGCTCCTCTAACTAAGAAGCATTCATTTTAGCATAAAATACAAATATAAATTCAGTTTTTGAAGTGTCTGGTCTTCAAAGCTGATGTAATGAGCAAAAACAAACAACTTTTATAAAGCATTCCACATATAGTGACATGACTGCACTTTTTGAACAGACATCCAAACGCAAAGGAATTGTATTAGGAGCAAAAAAAACAAAAGCAAAATTTGTACAGCACACATCTACAAGTGCAATATACAAAGCAAATAAATTTACATTAGGCCCAGTGTGGGCAAACATTAAGCCATTCATCCATTATCCAACCCTTCTATATCCTAACTACAGGATCACGGGGGCCTGCTGGAGCCAATCCCAGCCAACACAGGGCGCAAGGCAGGAAACAAACCCCTGGCAGGGCACCAGCCTACCGCAGGACACACACACACACACACACACCAACAATAACATTTATTTATATAGCACATTTTCATACAAACAGTAGCTCAAAGTGCTTTACATAAAACACACAGACACACCATGCAGACACACACTAGAGACAATTTAGAATTGCCAATGCACCTAGCCTGCATGTCTTTGGACTCTGGGAGGAAACCAGAACACCCAGAGAAAACCCACATAGACATGGGGAGAACATGCAAACTCCACGCAGGGAGGACACGGGAAGCGAAACCAGGTCTACTAACTGCGAGGCAGCAGTGCTACCACTGTGCCGCCCCGTGGGCAAACATATTGACCCTAAGTGGGCAGCCAACAATGGCCCAATTGAGATTTGCACATTGGGGCAACATTTGCTCCAAAACCCTGGCTCTGTGTGGGCAAACAGACAGGAAGCTTAAATTTAGTCACAAACCTGAAAAATGTCCATACTTTACTAATTCATCCATCTACAGGTTATCCACCTGAAGCTAAGTATAGTTAGTCTTGGCCAGTTTTTGGATGGGAGAACATCAAGGGATAGCATTTGATTCTGCTGGAAGAGGTGTTGGCATGGCCAGCATGGGGCGCTTACCCTGTGGTCTGAATGTGGATCCAAAGGCACCAGTGCAGTGATGGGGACACTGTGCCATAAAGATGGAACCACACTTCAGATGAGATGTAAAACTGAGGTCCTGATTCTCTGTGGTCATTAAAGATCCCTGACCATCCTTTGAAAAGATTAGGGTCTATCCCGATGCGCCAGCTAAATTGCCCATCACAGCCCTGTCCATTTTGGCCCCCTAATCATCCCCTGACTCTAACTGGCTGTCTCTCTTATGCCTTTACCACCTTATAGCTAATGTGTGGTGAGCATACTGGTGCAATAATGGCTGCCATCACATCATCCAGGTGGGTACTACACATTGGTGGTGGTTCCCTCTGTCTAAACAAGCTTCTTCTTACTAGTTTTCCATTAGGCTTACACACTATTATAACTTAAACAAAAAGTTAGGGGAAAAGTGGTATTTGTTATTAATTTATTCTCTCACACATTGTCTTCACAAAGTATTCAGACCTTTTCACTGCAGCCGTATGCTAACATCATTTCAAAACAAGTTCAATATTTCAGGATTTTTGTTTTTTTTGTTTTTAAAATAATAAATTTCCAAAAATTCCTAAAATCCCATTTTTAGTTTGTCATTCTGCAGTACTGAGTCTTTTTTGAGAGAAAAAAATAAATTGAAATTATTTTATCACAAGGCTGCAACATAAAATGTGAACAAAGTGAAGGGGTCTGAATAATTTTTGGATCCACAGTATGTACTATACTTTTGTTCCACGCATGGTGTTTTTAATACCACCATGAGCCTTTCATAATTGTATTACATTTGCATAATAATTCACAGCACATTTTCATTGGTCCTGTGATCCTCTCACAGAACCATTGGTTGGTTGTGGCACTTTGGGAAGTTTTAAGGCCGTCAGTTGTTAGTATTGCACAGCCTCGGGATGAGTTACTGATATCCAAATGAAAACAGTGAAGAGAGATAAGAGTGACCATGAGACACTAGTGGAGATGGGACAGTGGCTCTAGGTTGAGAACAAGAAGACCAGCACTGTAAAATCAATGAGGTCCCATCCATCCAGTGCCAGCCTGATTCATTTGTCATTTTTGTTCAGTCCAATCCAGTAGCTGCCTGCCATTATGTGAGTCTTGGTGTGCTGTTTGCCTTTGTCATGCAGGAGAAAGAGTGATGTCATAATCATAATGGACTGAACAGCTGATACTGGCAGCAACTGGAAATATTGTGGGTGACACCGGAGTGCGAGAGCATTAGATACTGGTGCACATAGTGATTTATTGGTGCTTTCTGTGATCCACAAATCTTAATACCACTTTCCTTTCTTAGGCTGTGCTTTGTGAGCTGAGGATGGATAAACTTGACCCTGAGATGGTACAGTAGAGATGGAGAATGATAGTTCAGCTAGTTTGTACATCAGCAGTTAATTTAGACCTCCAAATGAGCTCAGACTAGTCTTCTGAATTATTGATTTCACTGTTTAATTGTACAGTACCTGTCAATGAGGATCATTCTCTTTCAACAAAAATTTGTTCAAATGCTAACATCTGCATTTCAAGTTTGAATTTCGTGTGTTCATCTTTGTCTGAATTTGTCCATTCTAGACAAATAGAGCCAGATGCTTACTAAACTTATTAAAATGAGTGAGGAGAACAAGGTGAAGCTGAAATGAAAGAAGAGCGAGGCTGTGTGTGAGTTCGGTTTATTTGGTGTCAGGATGATTCATACAGTGCATGATGGTTAGGTCTAGGTCATCTTTTGTTATGGTGTTTGTGCTTTTTTAAATAGATTGTGGCAAGTAACCAAGCCTCGACACAACAAAGAGGTGTGGTGCAGCTTCCTGTATACTTGAGAATTGGCTGCAAATGCAAAAAAGGTTGAGAAAAAAATGGTCTTTACAGACAGGAGTCCAACACAGAACTGATTAGGTTAGGAAACATGATGGATATAAAGTTGAAAAGCAGGGAGAGGAGGAATTTTGGGACCAGTACTGGAAATGAGGTCATTAGAAGGTGGGCTCTTCTGTTGGTATGGAAATGATGACTTGGTGGGGGGAGGACCAAAAGTCACGTCATGGGAGTCAGGCAGAAATTCTTGCATTTGGTCTGAGGGGAGATAAGAGAAAGGATTGATGTCCTCTGCCACCCCCTGGACTGACCAGGAATTACTTTCTTTTGAGCCCTTTAGCTGCCTCTCATGCGCTTGTGTGTGACAAAATGAAAATGTCCAATGGAAAGTGAGCAAGACTGAGAGCAGTAAGCTGGAGTGTCCACCATAAACCTCACAAGACACTGTACAGTAATGATGGAGAGAGCTTTTCCTTCTTGTAATTTGTAAACAGAGAAGTCTGTAGACACATGGCCTCCTGCTGAAAACCATGGTCTTCAACCACAATTGTGAAAGGGGTCAGGACAAAAGTAAAATTAAAACAAAATCTGATTTGAAGAAACCATTTATCTTTGTTTTTACACACTGAGGTTAGTCAAAGGGTTACTTAAAGTAGACAGGTGGCCACACTGACTGTGCAGAGTCAAAAGGTTCAACACAGGACAGCCATTTTTACTTCTTGACAGAGCCTGTCAGGCCTTTTACACCTCATACAGGTGACTCAGCAGAGCTTTTGATATATTTGTATATATTTTTCTGCTTGTTACAATTTTTCAACTGTTCTTAAACAACAACCACATTCATAATCAAACAAACCCAATTAGTAAAGAGCTCAGACTTTCTACATGGCCTCCAGTTTCCTGAACAGACAGATATAAAATACATATTTTGTGTATATAATGTGACCAGTAGGGGACGTTCCAGCACCTCAAACACAAAAACAACTACTACACAAGTCCTGTGTTCAAACAAGTGATTTATTGTGTACAAATATATTTCAATGGCTTCTTCAAAGGTTGAACAAGCACAATTATAAACAATAGTCGTCTTCTCTGTCTCTTCCCTCTCCTCCACTCCTCCTCCTCCTATGTGATCTTCATCCTCATCCATCCGACTCTCACTCATTAACTGAGGTGGAGTGGCTTCCGTTATACTGGGCCTGGGAGTGGTTCCAGTGCCACCACATTGAATCCAGGAAACACTAACAGGTCATGCAGAACCTCCCTAAAAGGAGGAAATCATCTCCCTACAGCTCCTTCTTGCAGCTCCCATGAGGCCTAGCAGGGCTGCTCATGCTGTGCTACCCATCTAAGACAGGTTGAAATCAGTGTAGACTTTAGAGCTAACATTTGCAGTGCATCATACAATGAGTATGTCTCTGCTGTATGCCATTTGGTATTGGATTCATAAAAGCCACTCTAATCTTTGTGATGCACCATCTTTTGGAATGACAGAGACATAGCAACCGGATGGACACCTAGACCAGGGGTCTTCAATCACGGTCCTGGAGAGCCGCAGTGGCTGCAGGTTTTTGCTCCAACCCAATTGCTTAATAAGAAGCACTTATTGCTCAAGTAACACTTCTGCTTCACTTTAGTTGTCTCGCTTGTTGATTTTGAACCCTTATTGCTTATTTTAGTCTTAAGCAGCTGTAGCCTTGGTTTTTAATTACTCCTTATTAGCAATAACATGCAAATGACAAAAGAGACCAGCATTTCTCCATTTAGCTTGTTACCATTTACACTTGTGTGTATTTAGCATGTACTATTGGGTTTAATTAAATACTTGGAAGGAAAGTGAAGATAAAAAAGTAAAGGACTGAGAATTACTCATCCATTTCAACCTTCAAATCATTTGGATGATAAAATTAGTAAGGGGAAAAAAATCTAGGATATGAGAATTATCTGACTCTACAGAGTTAAAGCAGTAACAAGCCATGCAATTAAATTATTGGCAAGAATTGCTTTCTAATTAAGCAACCGGGCTAGAACAAAAACCTGCAGCCACTGTGGCTCTCCAGGACTGGGATTGAGGACCCCTGACCTAGACAGAAGTGCAGACACTTATCTTTTTATTATGGTGGATTATGCTATGAATACGTGTGTGTGTGTCTTTTTTTATGATCAATCTTTTGTTGATATTGTATCAGTGTTATTGATCTAAGGATTCATGCAAGACATTGATTTCACATAACAAGAAAAGCGATCTTAAAAACTTCTACAAAGCCAACAATTACAGACAAATCCAAACTTAGCCTCAATGCTTTTACGTGCACTAGGACTGTGCACACAAATGTCACATAAAACAGTTGATTTAAACATTTAATAGTATCTTCAATCACAGGGTATTGTGAAGATTGTTTTAATAAATGTTCAAACCAACTATATTGAACTGTAATTGTGCTTCTCAAACAAAATATAATAAAATAAGACTGATGAACAGGCTGCAATCAAAACAATCTGCACTGGTTCTTCAGAAACAAACCACATTGAATTGTGAATTTTGAAAACAAAAAACTATAAGATCGTTTAAATATCTGCTCAAATATGCTGCAACATTACTTTGTGTCTTGTCTCACTGAAGCCAGATATATAATACATACATCTGGAGACAAAAATGAGCGAATTTTGCTTAAAACTGGGTGGGAGCAATTAGACGGCCCAATGAGAGTCATATTTCAAAAGCAATCCAACCCCTCATGAGGGTGGCGGTCAAAGTAGGGGCAATGATTTGGAACTGCAAAGATCTGAGGTGCTCTCGTTAAAAACAGCAAGCTTCAAATTATGATGAACCATATACAGTCGAAAGGTCTCCTAAATAAAACCTTATTTGATTTATAAATGCATGATATGTGTGCAGAGAGCACATTGAACATGTTAAAAATAAACATAACCTGTTTTAAAAATACAAATAACCTGATGCAAGGGAAAAAACTGGCATACAAATTGGCATTCAAAGGCATCAAAAGACAAATGGGAAATGTGACTGATATGTCATCATTGGTGCTGTGTGTGCTGTCTTTTGTTCAGGGTTGCACCGATAGTGTAGGAGCTTGAAAGAATTGGCAGCTATTTTCATGGAAATATGAAATGTGAAACATGCATTTGAAGTAAATAATGTGTCCTATTTTGTCATAAGGACCACCATTAGGAGAGCGGATAACATAGAGTAACAGGAGATGTAGATTTCAATACTCAAAACTCAAGAAATCTTTTTAGCCAAACCACTACACACAACATCAACCATCGCTCAAACCTATAAATGAATAACTAAAAGAAATGTAACATTACTACCTAATTAGAAGAGGAGCAAATGAGCCATTACAAAATAGCCACAGTGTTTTAACACATTGTATATCCATAGATCACAGTAAACTCAATTTGCTGTTGTTATGTCATATAGTGATGCAGTAGTTAAAATGACAGAAAGATATCATAGCAGACAGCCTCACTTTTCAAATGTGTGGAGCCCAGTAGCCATGGTGGTCTACGTGGGTGTGTGTCTGTCTGTCTCCACTGTCTCAGTGCTCATTACTACATACAAATTAATTATTAAGTGTCAGTTACCTTGTACTACTAAGCTCTTGAATTGAAAACGGCAATTTTAGCTTTATCTTTTCTCTTAGCGTCAAGACTTTTGTTCATAACGTTTACTCTCCCCCTGAAACCCTGGTGGCTTTTTAAAACACATGGACTGGAGAAATTAGGGGTAGGGGTTTTAGGAAGAAGCCCAGTGGGTGGAGCCTTTTCAGAGATGGATTTTGCTGCTATTCACTACACACTTTTTTGAGAATCACGTCTGACACATCGAGGCTATCTTATGTCTAGTGGTGCAGAATGTTAGAAAATGATTTTAACTCTCTGTCTTTATTGATTTGAACTTCATACCTTTCACTTCTTTTAGAATTCCCAACCCAAAAAAAGTCTGCATGACATATGGCTTTTTAATTCTGGAATGTGCTATTTGTTAACTTGTAAGAATGATTAGCCTGGACAAAGAACACCATTTTGTAATTTAAACATCATAAGTGATTTTAAGACGATCAATTATTTGTGTAATTACGGTTAACTCCCTGTGGGAGAGAGGCCTTTAATTTTGGAACGAAAGCTGTACAAAAAGACAGAAGATCTTCACTTCCACCTTGACAAAATGCATACCTGTCTCACTGAAACTTGCATGGACTGAAATACTTTTAAGCAGCTATGCAACCAGGCCTGAAGGGACTCATCCTCATCATCTGTATCATTAAAGAAAGTATCTTTCAATATGACTCTTTTAAATACATTTCTTACTTCTTGCTACTATTGGTTTTACTGTTTTTTTATTCATTTTGGTTTATTACAGTACCAATTGTATTTGTTTAGTAGGGTCAAGGTGTAGTAATAAGAGCACCTAGTGTGGAGTTGATTTCTATATTCCTACTGGGGTTAGCAGTGCAGTGAGCGGGCACCTGCGTGGGTTAATGGAACAGGTGTGAAGTGATGTTCTGGTCCGACAACAGCCATATGGACTTCTTATGCCAAGTTAGTAAGTCTCTTTGCTTTAGGGAACTGCCCATGCACAAATGAAGCCACGCACATTGGGCACTATAAAGCAGCTTTACTGAAGTGTCATTTTGCTTAAGGAGGCACATGTGGAGCTATAAACCAGCTATACAGAAGTCTCATTTTGCTTAAGGTAGATTTCCAGGTGACAGCCTGGGTCAGCTCCATGCACCCTAGTTGCTGCTGGAAGCCACTTGAACCCAAAACCGTTGATAACCTACCCAAGGATGAGCCGATCAAATGAGAACACATGCAGACACCAAGGGTTCAGTGCTTTTGTTTACAAAAAAAAAAACAGGATAGATAGATAGATAGATAGACAGATAGATAGATAGATAGATAGATAGATAGATAGATAGATAGATAGATAGATAGATAGATAGATAGATAGATAGATAGATAGATAGATA
>JANRMT010026012.1:0-10664 GCA_026402145.1 Polypterus bichir lapradei | reverse complement strand
TATTGAGCAAAGGCTGTGAATACTTATGTACATGTGATTTCTCAGTTTTTTTATTTTTAATAAATTTGCAAAAACCTCAAGTAAACTTTTTTCACGTTGTCATTATGGGGTGTTGTGTGTAGAATTCTGAGGAAAAAAATGAATTTAATCCATTTTGGAATAAGGCTGTAACATAACAAAATGTGGGAAAAGTGATGCGCTGTGAATACTTTCCAGATGCACTCTATCTATCTATCTCCCCTACAGACCAGACAACTGGCAGCTCTACTGATGTTACTTCTGGGTCACAGTTTACTGAACATGCCCCTTCCAGTCTGGCTTCTAATTAAGGGGCCCTGCCACCATTTTGAATCAGCCTATTATTTGACTCCAGTCTGGAAAGACCTAATACAAATTTGCCACCCTTTGTTATTTTTTCCACCAATTATACAGGGTTTGCCTTCAAAGGGGTTCCCGAACACTTCACCTTGTCCTGTCTCCTGTTTTATCATAGATAGATAGATAGTAATTTATGGGAGGAAAATTCATATAATAATGATTAACAATATAAACAAATATTATCTTTTAATTGATTGCTATAATTGAAACTAGTGTGTGGCAAATAAGAAGGCAATAGGAGAAGGCATAATAGAGTTTTATGGCTATGTACAAAAAGTGTCCCAGTAGCACCTGTTATTACTCTGTAGTTAAAAGAGGCAGTGGATAACAGGCAATGTGCCATAGAGAGGACAGGAAGCATTATTTTTTTTTTTTTTTAACTTTATTAATCCCAAAGGATATTACTTGGTTTTCGCATACCCCATGGGGTCAGAACGCAGGGTCAGTCATTTTACAGCGCCCCTGGAGCAATTGAAGGTTAAGGGCCTTGCTCAAGGGCCCAGCAAAGTAGAATCTCTTTTTGGCAGTGACAGGGATTTGAACCGCCAACCTTTGGGATACCAGCGCAGATCCTTAGCCTCAGAACCATCACTGCACCTTAATTACAATAGCCTCTAATTTAGCTATCATCCTCTTTTCTGTTACTTTTTACCTGAAAGTCCTCAGTCAGTTCTGTAATGCAGCTTGCCTTTTTGATCAATATACTTGGATATTTTATATTGACCTAGCTGGTGTTACTCCTCTAGCAACTGACAGGATAACCTGGCAACATCTTGTGGATGTTCACTATACTGCTTACAAACAAATCTTTTGGTGATCAATTTTACTTCTGTTGTTACAGTTGATCAGTAAAGTAGTAAGAATTACTTATTCTGTGTTATTCCAATATTTTAGGAAGCTTCACCCTAAACTGAATATCGGTTTAGGTACTATATTTAAGATACACGTCAGGACTCTAGAACTAACAGTGAGCTCTTTTTGGTCAGTTAAAAGTTTTTAGAGAGACCACAGAAATGAAGGACAGAGAGAGAGACCATGATGCAATTAAATAATCAGGGAAGCAATAAATTAAGCAAACAAATGTTCATTATATAACCACTTTCTATAGTGAATATTATCTTAAGCACTTCACGAGTACAGATACATAACAGAACTGCTTACATACAATCCTGAAGGACAGGCAGATCACATGGTGAGGCAGAGACAGGAATTCAAATGGTGACTTTGAGAAAGAATTCAGTACTTCACTAAATAAAGAATTTTACTAATTCTGCATCTGAGATCAAGAAATAATGTAATATTAATTACAATGGACATTTGTAACTTAGTTTAACAGAAGTTTGAAACATTTAACACTGAAACAGGTATTAATTAAGAAATTGAGACGTATGTTTAACCCATCACATTTTCCTATGAAACAACTACTTGACATAGCCTTAGGCAGTGCAGCCATTCTTAATGTTAAAATGTATTCTACTCTTTCAGTTAAATAAAAAAGAAAAGAAAAAACTTATGATTATAGTTGTAGTTTCCTATTAAGGAAACAGGAAATGTATTTTCCTATACAAAACATGCAAGATACAAAAGGGAATTATTCCTTAATGGTATAAACCAGGTGTATAAAGTAGCATGCATTTAATGAAAATGAACTAAATAGAGATTGAAATTTTGGCCTTTAGGTGCCTTTTCTCACAAGAACACTGAACCCCTACCAAGGCTCACAGAAAACTCCAGCTAATCCACAAAGTGCTTCAGGTAAATCTTTGCTGTAACAAGTCCCAGTGTGCAGCTTGAGCATTAAATGAAGGGAAATGGAAAAATTCGCTGTAGCACAGCAGCATTTATCAAAATCAATTCTGAAGTTTTCTACCTCACTGTCTTTTGACCTTCAATACATCTTTTTATCTGCTATAAAACAGAAAAAGACAAAGAATTCACAAGCAGATGATAATCAACTATGAACAAAACCTAGTAAAGTCCCTTGATCTATGTTATCCCAGCCACTGCTACCATAGCCTTCGCATTCTAACAGAAAAACCCACTGAAACGTATAAACATGTCTTATGGGAAGTAACAATTTCAGGAAAAGCTAATTAAAAGGCAACTCCATACCCTAGTGTATACATCAAATCAGGCATGGAAAGAATAAAGCTTTAAAGAATACTTTCAGACAGGGAATTTATAATAAACCACAGATAAAACAAACAACTTCTGTGAAACTAAATAAGTTGGCTATGATGAAAACATTTTGTAAGTAAGGATTTTCCTCTCATTCCCATTTTAACTTAGCGCTACCAGCATACTCTTTTGATTTAGGTTTATCCCAAAAAATAAATTTCATTTACATACCCATCTTATTTAATTATTGTTGCCAGTATACCACAGCTAATCATCAAAAGAGAAAGAAAAAAAAACATTTAAATTAAAATAATATTGGCTCATTTCATGCTGTAGCTAACCAACTTATCAGATATTAAAATCCTGGTAGTATAATCATTACCGACATCACAGATCACACAATACAAAATTTTACAAGGGTGAAGGTATTTATTTAAATAAAAAATATATGTTTCGTGGAGAGGAAGTGACAGTGGAAGTTCTTACTGGTCAGAGACATCATTTCAATTCAAAAATCTGAGACAGAGTCAACAACAAACTAAACCACAAACCATGCTGCTTCTGTTTCTTGGAGATTCTGGTAAGAAAATTTACATGACATTATACTAATTAATTTTATGCTAATTAAAGTAGGTGAAGGAATATTTTAAAAAATGAATGACAAGAGTGTAAATAAAAATGCCAAAGACATGCTTACTCTATATAGATCAACCCTCAAACAATTTTAATGTTTTTTTTTTTTTTTATAAAATGGTGGGGATCATTTGGTAGTACCCATAGGAAAAATTACAGTTGAGCTAGTTGTAAAATTCCTTCAGAAGACAGAAGACTAAAAATATGAAGAGACTCTTTTTTAAGACTTCTATGGGGATGTAGGCTTCATCTGCACTTTTTATAACAACTAAAGCAGAAAATACAGGAACTAGGTGCGTTGAAAGATGTGTCAATTGGTGTGGCTTTGGGGCTTTGGAGGTACAAGTAAGAAGAAAACCAGTGTAACAACTTGATTTTAAAAAAAAGGAGTGACCGGAACGATATAAAGAAAAGGTATATTGTGCAAAAAAATCCTGGTAGAGCCCTAAACATTTGCCTAATTAAAATGAACTAAAATTAACTTGCTATTATTTGTTTTTGTCGTAAATTGAGGTTCATACTCTTTGGAATTTAATGGCTGGTTGTTATCACACAACCACTATTTAAGATGGTGGTAGAAGTATTTAAAGTTGAAGTTGCCACTTTAATCTCAGATTTTTGATTTTAGTCTTACACTTTATTTTGTGATAGGAATTTTGGTTTTAAACTCTTAGTTTTACTTCATGATTATAGCTGAAATTTCAAAATAAAATACATGTAGCAATTAATGACTAAGTTGGGGAGAACCTAAGTTATAAAGGAGTTAATATAATTACAGAATTGAGAAACACTTGTAAATTAAACATTGATCTTAAGACGTAGTTTAAAATGGTCATAGTTTTAAGATGCTTTCAGAAAAAGCAGATCAGGATAGTAGTGCTGCAACGTGAATTGATTCACTATATTACATATGCAAACTCATGTTTCTTTTGGTCGTTGATGCACCAGATCATGTCATTTAATTTTGACATCTTGACTTTAATCATAAAAAAAATTAAAGTTGAAATTTTGAGTTTAACACTACAATCCCCACTAAATTTTGTTTCCTTTGATCACTTTTTCCCAAAGCACATGAGGAAAATCGTATGTCCTTATCAGTGCAGCAACTGATATCTGACTTTGTTTTGGAAATGTCACAGTTAGTGACACTCACCAATCCCACATTCAGCCAGCCATTTCCCCTTCTGACAGTTTCACTCTCTGTTTATCACTGCCAGCTCAAAACCTTTCCCTTATAGTTCAAGTCTGCGTTGAAGATTTTATACAGCAAAGACTTGTAAGACATTATATGAATAATGATATTTTGTTGTTTGATGTGTGTTCCATGTCTACAACAATATGTGTAAATTTATAATGAAACAAGAAATATTATTTCTTGTAGACACAAAGCAAATGTTTGTGTTTTTTATCCATCCATCCATCCATTATCCAACCCGCTGAATCCAAACACAGGGGTCTGCTGGAGCCAATCCCAGCCAACACAGGGCACAAGGCAGGAACCAATCCTGGGCAGGGTGCCAACCCACCGCAGGACACACACAAACACCAAGCACACACTAGGGCCAATTTAGAATCGCCAATCCACCTAACCTGCATGTCTTTGGACTGTGGGAGGAAACCGGAGTGCCCGGAGGAAACCCACACAGACACGGGGAGAACATGCAAACTCCACGCAGGGAGGACCCAGGAAGCGAACGCAGGTCTCCTAACTGCAAGGCAGCAGCGCTACCACTGCGCCACCGTGCCGCCTGTGTTTTTTTATATTAAATATAACCGCTTGAATGTGAGCACACAAACTTAAACTGCTGTTTAGCATTAACCTTTGCAACTAACAAACCTACACAGCCTGTTCAGCTCAAAAGAAATGTGTTTATTATATCCATTATGATTGCTTGAATGTGAAACACACAGAAACACACACATGCATTAAAACGTGTTTATTTGGAAACGCTATTTGGACTTCCTAGTCTGTACACATTCAACAAAATATCATTTGAACAATTTTTTTATTCAGTTTTATACTTGAATAAAAGCACACTTGTTTTGTCATACTGTGAAACTGTTTATTTTATATTCATCCATCCTCTTCCGGTTATCCAAGATCGGGTCGCAGGAGCAGCAGCTTGAGCAAAGATGCCCAGACTTCCCTCTCCCTGGCCACTTCTTCTAGCTCTTCCGGGGGAATCCCAAGGCGTCCCCAGGCCAGCCAGGAGACATAGTCCCTTTAGCGTGTCCTGGGTCTTCCCTGGGGCCTCCTCCCGGTTGGACGTGCCCAGAACACCTCACCAGGGAGGCATCCAGGAGGCATTCTGATCAGATGCCCGAGCCACCTCATCTGACTCCTCTCAATGCAGAGGAGCAGCAGCTCTACTTTGAGCCCCTCCTGGATGACTGAGCTTCTCATCCTATCTTTAAGGGAAAGCCCAGACACCCTGCGGAGGAAACTCATTTCAGCCACTTGTATTTGCGATCTCATTCTTTCAGTCATTATCCATAGCTCATGACCATAGGTGAGGGTAGGAAAATAGATCGACTGGTAAATTGAGAGCTTTGCCTTATGTTATTTCTTGTAGACATAAAGCAAATGTATGTGTTTTTTATATTAAATATAACCGCTTGAATGTGAGCACACAAACTTAAACTGCTGTTTAGCATTAACCTTTGCAACTAAAAAACCTACACAGCCTGTTCAGCTCAAAAGAAATGTGTTTATTAAATCCAATATGACTGCTTGAATGTGAAACACACAGAAACACACACATGCATTAAAACGTGTTTATTTGGAAACGCTATTTGGACTTCCTAGTCTGTACACATTCAACAAAATATCATTTGAACAAGGGTAGGAACGTAGATCGACTGGTAAATTGAGAGCTTTGCCTTATGGCTCAGCTCCTTTTTCATCATGACAGACCGATGCAGAGTCCACATCACTGCGGATGCCGCACCGATCCGCCTTTTGATCTCACGCTCCATTCTTCCCTCACTCGTGAACAAGACCCTGAGATATTTGAACTCCTCTACTTGGGGCAGGATCTCGCTCCCAACACTAAGAGGGCACTCCACCCTTTTCCGGCAGAGGACCATTATTTTATATTCCATGTCTTAATTTGAAAATAATATTTGTACTTCACAGAGGTGTCCCAAACTCTTTTGGAGACTGTGGAGAGCCACTTATATCATCTGGAGGAGGAGAAAAGTAGCCCAGCAATGAAGGTATGCTAAGGGTGTTTAGGTTCCAAAGTATTTTTAGTATTGTTGCATAGCCTTTAGCAGAGTTTCTCCTGTAGAATGCATATATTGACACCTTTGTGAGAAATGCCAAAAGTGACAGTATGAGAGGCTTTTGTAGGCAAAGGAGACCTGGCAGTTGTGTGGCTAGACCTCGCCAATGGGCTAGGCAATGGGTAATTTCTGCACAGGCTGGTGGACACTGCACTAGATTAGCATCATGTCTCATGGACCTTATTTTAGAGTATTACAACTGAAGTGGGATTCAGACGCCCCATATCCAAGTCTGTCTACACCCCTTTAGGTCATGTATGGATGTCCTGATGGTAACAACAACATTTCTACCAGGCTGCAGATTGAGCACCTCATCAAATGAACCCAGATGGATATCAAGCCAGGTAAGTACTGGTCCCTGGGTGTGGTGAAGGGGAAAGTGACAGACAAGTTTCACTTCTCCCTAGGTGGGATCCATATTCTATTTGTTTCAGAAAGGCCAGTCAAGAGCCTGGATAACATCTTCGGCTGCACCTTCAGGGACACAAAAGAAATTAGGGCAACCAGCATTGAGTTGGAGGCATGACTCATTTCAGTGGACAAAGCTGGGCTGCCCGAGAAATGAAGACCTAGATCTATCACTATAGCATTCTACCAGGATTACCTGGGCAAGAGAGATGCTGCTGTATCAAGACTCTAATGACACCAGAATTGCCTCAGTGGGAATTGAAGTGAGAACTGGCAGGAATTGGAGGGTGCAGGAGGTAGTCGACCAGGCTGAAGAACTACTGAGGTACTGGGTATTGGTGGGAGCAGTCATGGTTGGAGCTCTGCAAGGGAGACCCACTACAGATCAAGTTCTTCATTCAGTCAGTCTATGGCATTATCCCTTGCCAATCTAGTCTGTTCTTTTAGGGTCTGGCAGAAACGCTTGCTTAACTGCTGTGCCAGTGAAGAAGGTCCCAGGAACCAATACTGAGCTGTTGCTCAATAGATTTGTGAGCCCTTTGATATTAGGTTTAGAGGCTTTATAGGCCAATCCCTCCACAGGGCACTGAAGCTCCTTGGTATTGTTGTTACTGCACAGCAGAAGACCCATCACAAAAATCACAGATGTCACAGAGAATACATCCAGATGGCTGTGGATTAAGCTGGGGAGTCCATGGACTACACAACCTACTTGGATACAATCTGGGACTTGATCATTCCAAGCTGGGATGCCTGGGTGAGGGTGTCTGATGTTGAAAGACAAAAGTGAGCCCAGGTAACATCAGGTTTCGAGGCTACATTGCAAGCTGTGTACTAAATCAGTGGGCTTTCTAGAGTGTTTATGTCTTTGACATCAAGGTCAGTACAGCTTTGCCTAAAATTACCTTGATCCTAGTTGATACCATCCCCTCACCCACTCTTGCTATCAAATAAGCATATTTATATAATCAAAAAAGCATATTGTAATTATAGGTTGGCTACAATAACTGAAAGAGAATATAAGGGATTTTTTCCCTTAACAATTTTGTCATTTTTACTAGTCCAAGAAGTAATACTGCATAATTGGAAATGACACAATGTATAATCAGACTTATTTACAATAATTGAGAAGAAAAAATCGTAAAGTTATACCTTTTGTAGTAACAAGTATTTTTGATTAATGGAAGAAAATGTTTAGCTAATTGAAATCTTGAGTGCTACACTTTTCCTTCCAAGCCCTATTTATAATGTGGCTAAAAATTCATTCCTGCATTCAGGATTAAGCATAAAAGCCAGGTTGACAGACTCATTAGTCTTAAGACTGCTCTTTGCCGGATATTTAGGTGGACTCACAAACTGTTCTAACCGATTAGGAAGTGCCACCATGGAGTTAAGGTGAAGTAGCAGCAGCTTTTGGGAAATAATGCATTATTTCTGTAAAGATTTTTGTGAAATACAAATACTAAAAAGTAAAAGAAAAAAGTGTTCAGGATTAAGAAGTTGGAATTGAAAACAGAGATTAACTGTTAAAATGATAAGATGAAAAGCTTGTCCATGGAACTGAACTGTGTATTTTTCAAGCAATTTCATCTTTTAAAACTCAGAAAAAAGGTTAATTTCTCATGATGGCTTTAGGGAAGGATTGGAACTCTGTCAATATCAAAGAGCATTCGGAATGAACGTCGTAAGTTACTTCCAAGAGTTTTTGAGAGTGTTGCCTTCATGACTTTACAGTATGACACCTTGCTACAATTCACATGAATTGAAGTAAAATATGATTTTTTTTATTCCTTAAAAGGTTATCATCATGAATATCAGAAGATTTTTCTGAGAGGTTTTACGCACATGGGGTCTGAATTCATTAGATGAAATACAGATGGAACTGTAAGTGAATGTAATCACCTTAGCACTTTGATACTGAGACTTTTAATTGTAGCTTGCAGTGTGCCATTAATGATTCCCCATCACACTTTGTTTGGTCAACCAAAAGATACTATGCTGTTGAATTCCATTACCATCCACTATATGTGGCATTTATTGAAAAATACAATATATGCAATTGTTCTACTTTACTGGTTCTACTTTATTTTTCAAATGAAGTTCAGATAAGGTTTATAACCACTTTTGTAAATTATGTTCAGATTCAATATCCAATGACCACAGTGAAGACTACATTTTGACTAATGTGAACACTTGGAATCAAAGCATTTATGTTTTTGTATACAGTTCGGGACACTTTTCAGTTTTTAATATGTACTAGAGCTTATTTAGCTGCTTGTAAAATGCTTAATGTTTTTAATACTTTTCATTTTAAATAGGAATTGTGTGACATGCAATTTACAAAAAGTGTAGCAGCGTTTTAAAAGAGAATGCCAAATTGTCTGACATACTGTATATACAGTGTTTTAAAATGTAGCTTCAAACCTTGCTTTAATACTAGAATCCCTGAAGCCTAAGAAAAAAGTCGCAATGCCGGTCCACCTTAAATTCCTTCTCACCTCTTCATCAGTGTTTTTATTTTGTAAATGTGTCAGTCAACACAGGTATCAAGCAGCCTGCTCACTTATCCCCCATCAACACAGCTGAAGTGAGACGCAATATTATAGTAATAATAAAATGTTGACATGAAATATATAATGTGTGAAGACTGAAATTCAAATATCAAATAAATACTTTCACAAAAAGTATAACAAAACAAGTGCACCTTTATTCAAAAATACAACCAAAGAAAAAGAAATTATTCAATTTACATGTTGCTGTCAATGTGTAAAAACCAAAGCCAATTTATCAATTGCATAGCTGGTTTAGAGGTAAGAACAGCTGTTTCTAAATGAAGAGGTTGTAGGTTCAATCCTGGGTCTTCCCCACATTTTCCATTTTGAGTAGTGAGCTACTATTATTATTATTACTATTATATAATAAAAACATACATTTGCTTTGAGTCTGTAACAGCCGACGTTGATGAAGAGGTGTGAAGGAATTTAAGGTGGTGTGGCATTTCGACTTTTTTCATAGGCTTCAGGGATTCTAGTATTAAATTTTAGAAAAAAATCACATTTGCTAACTTTGCAGTCATGAGACTAAAATACACTACTGAAATAACCAAATGCTCTATGCAACGAATCTAAACTGCGTCTCACCAGCCAGATAGCTCCCTTCATAAGTGAAGAGCAAACCATCACCTTGCAGAGTAAAACTGGCCATGTGATAAATATAATTTAATGGCAAATGTTCAACCTAGCACCGTGATATAGCACAAATTCTTATGAAGAAATACATTTTTTATTGTTTCAGTTCCAAAAGAATGGTCAAGAACAAGACATGCAGTCAGTTCTCAAGTTCTCATGGCCTGTGGTGACCAACTTTGTGGTGTCCTCTGTCACCTGTTCAATCTGTCCCTAAGGCTTCAGAAAGTGCCTCTGTTGTGGAAAATATTCTGCATTGTTCCTGTTCCAAAGAAGGCAGGTGCCTCTTCACCTAATGACTACAGACCAGTGGCACTTACATCTCACATCATTAAGACCTCTTGTGGTTGACCACCTGGGCCTACTACAGTTTGCCTATTGGACAAAGATTGGAGTGGAGGATTCAATTCCACAAGGCTTATTCTCACCTGGATAAAGCTAGTAGCATTATGATTTGCTGTTGGGATTATGTTTAATGATTTCTCCAGTACCTTCAATACCATCCAGCCATCCCTGTTAAAGGGTAAGGTTAGAGATATGCAGGTGGATGAGCCTATGGTGTCCTGGATAATGGATTATCTGTCTGGTAGACCACAGTTTGTGAGACTCAATATGGATGTGAGCAACACTGGAGCACCACAAGGAACAGTCCTGCTT
>JANRMT010026003.1:16624-28036 GCA_026402145.1 Polypterus bichir lapradei | reverse complement strand
CTTCCTCTGCATAAGCACAGTCCTTCACCCGTGAATATTTACCCGTGGCAGTTTGCTATTGGATTGCCGCTGACGGACGGCCTTATATGGGCAGGCACTAAATTACAAACGCCAGCGGCAGCCTGTCTATGAACTTAATTTAAAGTGTAGGTTTACACTGTGCTTTGTTTCCGAAGTAGCAGAACTCATGAATATGGTTGTATATATCACTCGCTCGCTTCTTATTGTTTCGCTGCCTTCTCAATTATATAATGCATGTTTTCTTCAGTGCTTTTTGGGGCTCTTCCTGGTTTTCTACGTACTGCGTGATTACGTGAGAGGCGTGATGATGTCAAACTCCGCCCCCACGGGTTTCAAGCTCATCTCCATTACAGTAAATGGAGAAAAACATCTTCCAGTTATGACCATTACGCGTAGAATTTCGAAATGAAACCTGCCCAACTTTTGTAAGGAAGCTGTAAGGAATAAGCCTGCCAAATTTCAGCCTTCTACCTACACGGGAAGTTGGAGAATTAGTGATGAGTGAGTGAGTGAGTGAGTGAGTGAGTGAGTGAATGAGTGAGTGAGTGAGTGAGGGCTTTGCCTTTTATTAGTATAGATTATTTTGTAGTGCTTTTTAAAATAAGTAGAAAAACAATTATGTGTTTGTTGTATAAAGTGTAGAACCATAACTATCTGTGGTGAAGTGGTGTCCTGGGGAGATTGTAATGACAGTCCTGTATCACAAGGGGAGCACTACTGTGCCATAGCTCATTGTCCTGTGTAATGTATGCATGCACCCTGTGAGGGATTGGCCACTGGCTTGTGAAAACATAACAGTACAGTACACTGATTGCTCTAACCACCTCTCAATCAACATTTAAAACATATGTGCTGCTATCGTCCATATGATTCACAGTACTCTCAGCACTTTAATATGAAACTAGCCATGCTTACCTGCTGAAGAAAAGTAATAGAATAAATTTAAAAATAGCCTTCCAGCTGAGCCTCACCTCAGTATCTTTGTGTGCCCCAACCTCTCTTGTCCCACGTTCCTCCAGTATCACTCCTATGCCATTCTTTAGTATCCTCATTTGTCTCAAGCTCTGCTACCCAGCGCTTGCTCTCTTGATTGTGTTCCTGTTAAACCTACTTCTCAGACTCACCCATTACCCAGTGTGAAAACATCATTTGTATTGTGGCAAATATTTCCCGTCTTTAAAAGTGACTTGGGTTGTGCCTCGCTATTATCTAGTGACCCAGATAATTTTTTGTGACTTCTCTCATCTCATAGTTCGCTTGCGGTACTGAGCCGCAGGGACTATATATATATATATATATATGTATATATATAATAGTAAGTATGAATACATTTTATATACATTTTGCATGTTGTATTTTGTACAATGAGTCCCAAAAGCTGTAAGCTTGCGGGTCCAATCATACATAACTGGAATTTTTTAAGGCACTTTCCTGTTATAATTGGCGAGAAAATGCAGAATTCATTAGATAATGGTTGACAACTAACTCTGTGGCATAAAGACATTGTTGACTTGATTTGTGATCAAAATATGTTTGTCTGCCCGCTTATTTAGAAGTACTTATTCAAGAATTCATGCGTTTTATAAAAGTATTACTTCCAGATAATACCATTACATAGAAGTGTTATTACTTGAGACACTGCTGAGGGCTGAATGTGAAATATGGTCTGCTTATCAGACTATGGACAGTGAGTTTTAATGGTAAGCATTCTCATTCTTCTTCTTATGTACTTCTTTGATTTGAAAGTTGGCAACCATGGCTTTCTGCTTCTCTTTATCTTTTCCTTTTCTTTTTGCTTACCCACATTCTTTTGATGCTCCCCAATGTTTTACAACCCCAATTCCAATGAAGTTGGGACGTTGTGTAAAACGTAAATAAAAACAGAATACAATGATTTGCAAATCCTTTTCAACCTATATTCAATTGAATACACTACAAAGACAAGATATCAAATGTTCAAACTGATAAACTTTATTGTCGTTTTGCAAATCTTGACTCATTTTGAATTTGATGCCTGCAACACGTTCCAAAAAAACTGGGACGGGGAATGTTTACCACTGTGTTATATCACCTTTCCTTTTAACAACACTCAATAAGCATTTGGGAACTGAGGACACTAATTGTTGAAGCTGTATGTGGAATTCTTTCCCATTCTTGCTTGATGTACAACTTCAGATGCTTCACAGTCTGGGGTCACCATTGTCATATTTTGCACTTCATAATGCACCACACATTTTCAGTGAGAGACAGGTCTGGACTGCAGGCAGGCCTGTCTAGTATCCTCACTCTTTTAATACGAAGCCACGCTGTTGTAACACATGCAGAATGTGGCTTCGCATTGTCCTGCTGAAATAAGCAGGGACATCCCTGAAAAAGAAGTCGCTTGGATGGCAGCATATGTTGCTCCAAAACCTGTATGTACCTTTCAGCATTAATGGTGCCTTCTCTGCAAGTTACCCATGCCATGGGCACTAACACACCCCCATACCATCACAGATGCTGGCTTTGTTCTCAGTATTTTTTTTTCTTTTAATTCTCAGATTCCTTCTTAGGAATTCTTTGCTGCCTTGGAAACTCTTCTTTGCTGTACCTATTCTTCTTTTAATCTCTATCAAGTAATCCTCTTGCACTGTAATCCTGCTACCAAGGTATTCCCTTTTTGCTAATCACCATTACTTTAGTCTTCTTTGCTTTTATTTCCATCCCAAACCCCTTACACACTTAGTACATCCGTTCTATCATCTTCTGCAAATCCTTGCAAGCATTACAGTGTTATCTACATAACATATATTTGGAATCTCTTCTTCATTCATCTTTATCCCCTTCTTCTCTTATAATGCCTTTTTTTATCATAAATTCATTAATAATGTATGTTAAACAGTAATAGGTGATAGTATGCATGCTTGTCTACCTATTCTCTTAATTTCCACTTCCTCTGTTTCTCCTAAATTTGTCTTCATCTTTGATTTTTGTTTCCAGCACAAACTGGCTTTAATTCTTTTTCCTTTTCTCTTCTTTTTAACAGTAAGCATAATAACTTTAAAAGTTGTTGAAGACATATTAAACTCTATTTGAAGGGCATCACTGCGGTGGGCTGGCGCCCTGCCCGGGGATTTGTTCCTGCCTTGCATCCTGTGTTGGCTGGGATTGACTCAAGCAGACCCCCGTGACTCTGTGTTAGCATATAGCGGGTTGGGAAATGACTGACTGAAAGACATCAGTTGTTTCTGGTCTATTATTTATTTGGGTTGATGTGTCCTCCAGTATTGCAAAAAAAAAATACCTTTCCATTTTACTTTAAATTTAAGGGTTAAAAAATAGAAGATGTTTTCAGATTTTTTTGTCCTTACTGAAAGAACTACAAAAATCTGAGGACATACTGTTTAAGGGAACAACATGCTAGAAAGGCCAGGATGCCAGAACGTATGCAGTATGGTGAAACTGAGCTTAATTTTATGATGAAAGATGACTCTGTTATTCATTTTCTGTTGAGGTTGTTCATGGAAGAATTCCTTTCTGAGTAACACCTATACACTGTGAAAATAGGAGTGAGGAAAAAGGACTGTCTGAAAATAAAGGATTTGATCAAACATATCCATTGTCATCAAACAAGATGAATGAATACCAGGTTGTTTCACTGAAGCACAGTGTATTGCCACGGTAGTGAATGGCACTGTCGTATTTATGCATGGCTATAAGCTTTGATTTTTTCATGTTGTCTTAAGTAGAAATGGATGCATCTGGACAAACAGGTATATGCAGTACAATAAAAACTACTGAAGATTTAAAGTATATTTAGCAAAAAGATTTACTGCCACTACTTAAGTCAGTTCATGCCAGAAAATCTGCATGGGCCCTATGGAGTATATTGTGCAGATTGTGCAAAGTACAAGGGCCTACGAGCTTGGGGGGCCCACTCTGGGCCTTATAGATTTTTTTTTAAATTTCAAATAACTTAACTAAAACAACGTTTTCACAGTCTCGATGCAGTGGCTTCTACGTTCAATGCCTTGTTACCATCAAGTCTAACCTCGCTGGCTGAAGACGAATTGTATGATGCTGCCGATCTTCTTGTTGAATGCTATTGAACTGTCACCGGTATTTTCCACTCAATTGTTATCATTTCGTGTATGTTTTCAATGCATCCTGTCAACCAAGTCGACTGTTTTTGAAGTAGCTGAACTGTTGCTGATAGATCACTGTGCACTGTCGTCTACTTTCAGTAATGTTTGGACGGCTTACATGTTAATGCTGATCATACCAGTGGCCGTTGCTGCGTGTGAATGATTGTTCTCCAAGTTAAAACTCATCAAAAATGACCTCAGACACGCCATGTTGCAAGACAGACTTAGTGGCTTGGATGTACTCTCAATCGAAAACGAGCATACCAGATAACTTAACGTGTCAAACATTGTTGAGACTTTTGCGCGACAAAAGGCATGGAAGAAAGTATTTCAAAGTAATAGTGATATTATAAGTAATATGATTTGTGACTTGTCAGTCAGTTCCATTTTTGTAAGCTTTAACAGTTTAACATATCTGTAATCTGTTTTATTGTATACCTTAGTATGGCTTATTGTGCATTAGTATCACTACTGTGAGGATTTGTGAGCGTGACCACTTTATGACGTCCATTTTCTTACTAATTGTGTGAACAGATTGATTGTGTAGTAGTATCCTGTCAGCCACTGTTGTCGTTTTAATTTGTTACAAATTGAAATTGCTTCATTTTATAGCACAGAACAGTTTCTACTTCATAGCTTACATTACATTTTAATCATCTTCCTTCACAAAGTTGTCTTGGAAAATTAAGTGGGTCCATATTTTACATATACTTATGTACTACTACTACTACCCACACCTCCCACCTTTCATTCCCACAATTTATATTATTTTTGCTAAATTACAGCAGCTCTAATAAAGTGATTACAAAAGTTATTACAAATTCCATTTAGGGAGGTGGTTTGTTTGTCACCAGCACCATTGCCATCCCTTGGTGACAACAGCTCAATTCTGACCAGTCTCTCTGTCTCTGCTTCTGTGAAGTTCCCCCATAGCATGATTCTGCCATAGCCATCCTTTACCATAGGGACAGTATTAGGACGGTGATAATCATTTCTTTTTTTTGCCAGACATAGTGCTTGAAATTTTGCCCAAAGAGTTCAATTTTTGTCTCATCAGACCAGAGAATCTTTAAATGCCATTTGGCAGTCCCTAAATAGGCTGTAATTATGCCTTGTACTCAATAGTGGCCTCTGTCTAGCCATTCTAACAAAAACAACTGATTGTGATATGGGAGACATGTCCCACTTCCACCCGAGGACATCTGAAGCACTGTTAGAGTGACTCTTGGTTTCTTTGTAACTTGCCTGACCAAGGCACTTTTCGTCTGAGTACTCAGTTTGGCCAGACAGCCAATGCTAGGAAAATTTCCTGGCAGATCCAAACTTCTTCCGTTTCATAATTATTGAGGCCATCGTGATGCAGTACAAATGGCATTATACCTTTGCCCAGGTCCAGATGGTGTATCTCCATGACTGCTGAAGGCCTGTGCGTTGGAACTGGGGAGTCCTCTACAGCGCATCTTCAACCTGAGCCTGGAACAGGGGACAGTCCCGAAGCTTTGGAAAACATCTTGTATCACCCCAGTCCCAAAGGTTTCACGTCCTAGTGAGCTGAATGACTTCCGGCCTGTTGCTCTGACGTCACATGTGATGAAGACCATAGAGCGGCTGCTGCTTCACCACCTGAGGCCACAGGTCCGCCACGCCCTCGACCCTCTGCAGTTTGCATACCAGGAGAAGGTGGGAGCGGAGGATGCCATCATCTATATGCTACACCGATCCCTCTCCTCTCAGTGGTGCTGTAAGAATTATGTTACTGACAGACCTCAATATGTGCGTCTTGGGAACTGCAGGTCTGACATAGTGGTCAGCAACACAGGCGCACCTCAGGGGACTGTACTTTGTCCGGTCCTGTTCAGCCTATATACATCAGACTTCCAATACAACTCGGAGTCCTGTCACGTGCAAAAGTTTGCTGATGACACTGCTATTGTGGGCTGCATCAGGAGTGGGCAGGAAGAGGAGTACAGGAAACTAATCAAAGACTTTGTTAAATGGTGCGACTCAAACCACTTACAACTTAACACCAGCAAGACCAAGGAGCTGGTGGTGGATTTTAGGAGGCCCAGGCCCCTCATGGACCCTGTGATCATCAGAGGTGACTGTGTGCAGAGGGTGCAGACCTATAAATATCTGGGAGTGCAGCTAGATGATAAATTGGACTGGACTGCCAATACTGATGCTCTGTGTAAGAAAGGTCAGAGCCGACTATACTTTCTTAGAAGATTGGCGTCCTTCAACATTTGCAATAAGATGCTGCAGATGTTCTACCAGACGGTTGTGGAGAGTGCCCTCTTCTACACGGTGTTTTGCTGGGGAGGCAGCATAAAGGTGAAAGACGCCTCACGCCTGGACAAACTTGTTAAGAAGGCAGGCTCTATTATAGGAGTAAAGTTGGACAGTTTAACATCTGTGGCAGAGCGACGGGCATTAAGCAAACTCCTGTCAATCATGAAGAATCCACTGCATCCACTGAACAGTGTTATCTCCAGACAGAGAAGTAGCTTCAGCGACAGACTTCTGTCACTGTTCTGCTCCACTGACAGACTGAGGAGATCGTTCCTCCCCCACACTATGCGACTCTTCAATTCCACCCGGGGGAGTAAATGCTAACATTGCTCAAAGTTATTGTCTGCTTTATTACTCAAAGTTCTAAAGCTATTGTCTGCTTCTACATGTATTTTTATTACTATTTAATTTAATATATATATTGTAATAAAACGAGACAAAGACAGATAAAGGTTTGGGGCAGCCACCCGTATAATGTGGTATCCTGGCTGCAAAAGTCGTTTTTAACAAATAACCAGCACTGAAGTGCAATCAACTGAGTCCAAAACAAGACTGAGGAAACAAAGGAAAAGGGGCAGGTTTTAAAGGGGAAGACAGGAAGTGAGGTCATATGGATCTGGCACGTGGTCTTCCACCATTGGTTCATAGCCGGACGTGACATCAGAGGGACTGGAGCTGGTGTGGCCGACTTCCATTGGCTCGGTCCCGGAAGTGATGTCAGGAGAGCCAGGTGGAATCCCCCGGGAATGGTCTACAGGCAAGGGAGAAAAAGAGTCAGTGCACTCTGCCACACCCCGGCATGCCTCCGAACTGCCTTCACTCAAGCCCTTTAGCTGCCTCCCATGCGCACGTGTGTGACAAGGCCCCCCCCCTTAGCCCAGACCCGTCGGGTCGGGCGACCCTAACCGAGAGGTCGTGAACCCGAGAAAGAGCATCAGCGTTGGCATGGAGAGCACCCCGACGATGAACGAGCGAAAACTTGTACGGCTGTAGGTCAAGAAACCACCGGGTGACCCGCGGATTCGACTCCTTGTGCAGGGCCATCCACTGTAGAGGTGCATGGTCCGTGACAAGGGTGAATTCCCGGCCCAACAGGTAGTACCTAAGCTGAGTAATCGCCCATTTAATCGCCAGAGCCTCCCGTTCCACCGCTGCATACCTGGTCTCCCGGTCCAACAGTTTCCGGCTCAGGAACATGATGGGGTGTTCCACACCATTGACGCTTTGGCTCAGCACGGCGCCCAGGCCTGTGTCCGAAGCGTCCGTCTGGAGGATGAAAGGCAAAGAAAAGTTAGGTGCCATCAAAATAGGTGCGGACGTAAGGGCCTGCTTTAAGTCACCAAATGCAGCGCCTGTTTTTTCAGTCCATACCACAATGTTCGGGGCCCTCTTCTTTGTTAAATCAGTCAAGGGCGCCGCTCTCTCCGAGAACCGGGGTACAAACCGGCGGTAGTACCCGGCTAACCCGAGAAAGGCTTGGACCTGCCGCTTGGTTCGCGGACGGGGCCATTTCAAAATGGCATCAATTTTGGAGCACTGTGGCCTCACGGTACCCCGACCCACCAGGTAGCCCAAATATTTGGCCTCGCTTAATCCAAAGAAACACTTCTTGGGATTAATCCGGAGCCCGGCCTCACCAAGTGTCCGTAATACCGCTTGGACATGCTGTAGGTGTTCCCTCCATGTGCTGGAATAGATGACTACGTCATCCAGGTAGGCAGCACTGTATGAGTTATGAGGCCGAAGCACTTTGTCCACCAGACGCTGAAAGGTTGCTGGAGCCCCGTGTAACCCAAATGGAAGGACACGATACTGCCAGTGCCCGCTAGGGGTACTAAACGCGGTTTTTTCCTTCGCGGAGTCCGTTAAAGGAACCTGCCAGTACCCTTTTGTCATGTCAAGTGTGGTCAGATATTGAGCCTGTCCAAGCCGTTCAAGGAGGTCGTCCACGCGTGGCATTGGGTAGGCATCAAATTGGGAGACCTGGTTAAGCCGACGGAAGTCATTGCAGAACCTCCAACTCCCGTCCGGCTTACCGACGAGCACAATGGGGCTGGACCAGGGACTATAACTTTCCTCAATTACACCTAGTTCCAGCATGCGCTTGATCTCAAGCTCCACTTCAGCCTTTTTTGCCTCGGGAAGACGATACGGGCGTTCTCGGACAACAACCCCGGGCTCTGTCACAATGTTGTGCTCAATCAGAGAGGTCCTTCCGGGGTTCTCACTGACTACCTCCCGAACGGTCCGGATAACTGTTTCCAGCTCCTGCCGTTGTCTGGGACTCAAGTCCGTGCCGAAGTTAAGGTCGTGTGTGTGAGCGAAGAGCGAGCGGGGCTGGCCGGAGGAGGGAGCGGGGTCCCTGTCCTTTCACGGTTTCAGCAAGTTCACATGATAAACCCGCTCCTTCGGCCGACGATTGGGTTGACTCACCAAATAGTCGACCAGTCCCTTCCTCTCCTTAACTTCGTAGGGGCCCTGCCAGTGGGCAAGCAACTTAGAGTGGGAGGTAGGCACTAGGACCATGACCCGATCTCCCGGGCGGAACTCCCGAAGAGACGTGCCGCGGTTGTAGTACCGGGCCTGTGCTGCTTGAGCCTCCTCCATGTGACTTTTAAGGAGAGGCCGAATCTTTCCAAATCTATCGCGTAACTGCGCGATATACTCCAGTATGTTTGTAGAGGGAAGAGCCTCTTCTTCCCAGCCTTCTTTCAAAATATCTAATATGCCCCGAGGTTGTCGCCCATACAGTAGTTCAAAAGGGGAGAACCCCGTGGAGGCTTGTGGGACTTCCCGATAGGCAAAAAGGACGAGGGGGAGGAGCTGATCCCAGTTCCTTCCATCCTCGCTGACCACCTTACGCAGCATTTGCTTGAGAGTTTGATTAAACCTCTCTACTAATCCGTCGGTTTGAGGATGATACACCGAGGTCTTTAAATGCTTTATTTTCAGTAATCTGGCAGTCTCCTTGAACGTTTCCGAGGTGAAAGGGGTCCCCTGGTCTGTCAAGACTTCCTTGGGGATCCCCACGCGCGCGAATACCCCTAGTAATTCCCGTGCGATGGCTTTAGAGGTAGCTGAGCGCAAAGGAACAGCTTCAGGATATCGTGTAGCATAATCCACGAGGACTAAAATGTACTTGTGTCCTCGGGCTGAGGGCTCTAGGGGTCCCACCAGGTCGACCCCGATTCTGTGGAAGGGAACGTCGATCAGTGGAATAGGAACGAGAGGAGCACGGTCCCTCCTAGGAATTTGTCGCAGTTGACACTCCGGGCAGGAAGCGCAAAAGCGACGAACCTCCTCATTAATTCCTGGCCAGTAGAAACGGAGCTTGATCCGCTCCAGAGTTTTCTCGGTGCCCAAGTGGCCACCTAGGAGGTGGGCGTGTGCTAGTTCGCAGACCTGCCGCCGGAAGGTACGCGGCACTAGCAGCAGCCTCGTCTCCTGCCCGTCATGCATTGCTACACGGTAAAGGAGGTCGTTGTCTAACACAAAGTGAGGGCCCTGTGGCATTGACTGATCAGTGCGCTGGCCATTGACAAGGACCACTGCATTTTTTGCAAACTTCAGGGAGTCATCGTTCCATTGCTCCCTTCTAAAAGAAGCCGGCGTCTTTTTAAATTGAAACCGCAACACGGAGAGAGGGTCAGCGTCGACCTCAATGGGCGTGGTTTCCTCCCGCTCCGCCGCGGCGTTGGTGGATGACGTGTCCGCACGCGACGGCCCGGGGGTTGCCACGTCACTCAGGGCGACTGCTTCGTCTCTCTCTGCCGGCTGATTACACGGCGTGGAGGCAGCTTGAGACGGTTCATCTCC
Organism: Polypterus bichir lapradei; assembly: GCA_026402145.1. Classification (NCBI taxonomy): domain Eukaryota; kingdom Metazoa; phylum Chordata; class Cladistia; order Polypteriformes; family Polypteridae; genus Polypterus; species Polypterus bichir. Next base: position 17,786 of record JANRMT010026003.1, on the reverse strand, counting down.
GTCTATAACGAGGCCCAAATTAACGCCGGGAGTGGTATGTGTCACACCGCTTTTAATTTTAGACCAGTCCCGCCCTAGTATCACCGGGTGTGGAGGATCCGGTAGGACCGCTACGGTGAGTTTACAAACGGACCCTCCGTAACTGATGATACAAGCGGCGGTCCTGTACCAGCGGATTTCTCCGTGGACACAGGTTATACCGGTCTTAAACTTTAGCCACTGTTGCGGTTGCACAAAGCGGCGGGCAACAATGGAAATGTTGCTGCCGGAATCCAACAACACGGTGGTCTTGTGTCCGTTGACGATCACTACGCCAGTATGGGGGACCGCCAACGGATTAACCAGAGCACACCAACCCCTCCTCGCCCTCCACCTGCATTCCTCCTCGTCTCCAAGCGGTTTGCGCGCCCGCGGCACCGCGGACGCCAATACAAGCTCCGGGTTGTACAGGGAGGGGCTAGGTCTTGGGACGTACCCCGGGTGAGTTTGACATAAGGACGGTTCTGCTCCCCCAGAGTGTGAGGCCGCCCTCTGTGTCTCCAGAAGCTCTATGAGCTCTGCCATGTTCTTAAACTGCTTGCCCCAGACCGGCTGGGTGAAGCCACGGGGAAGCGCTTCCAGGAGCAGATAGCAAGCTACCTGCTCTATTATTTGGTAGGGCGTGTTTTCAAATGGCCGTAGCCAGTGCCCTACCGTTGCCCATAAGGACCAGGCTTGTTTGTTGGCCAGCCGCTCAGGGTCCAACCTCCAATTTTTTATTTTATTCACCTGCCAGTCTGGGGCACCCCTAGGTGGTAAATGGGGCTTTGGTTTCACAGGGAGGCAGGCACTCTCCCCCAAGAGAGCATACTGAGTCCCTTCTGCCTCCCCCCTCCAGGGCAGCCCAATTCTGTGAGCCCCACCCGCACACTCCCTGGCCTCTCCAGGTGGCCTAGTTATGCGTGCTGGGAGCGGAGCCCGCACCGGGTCACGCCGAACCACGGGGCACCCTCCCCGCCTGAATACTCGGCCCCGGTACACTCCCACCTGGGTGTATTGCAGGTCCTGTCCCCTTCTCTTCTGGGACTTCTCCATCCTGCCGACTACGCCACTGTAATAAAACGAGACAAAGCCTTATAAAGGTTTGGGGCAGCCACCCGTATAATGTGGTATCCTGGCTGCA
>JANRMT010026003.1:0-16524 GCA_026402145.1 Polypterus bichir lapradei | reverse complement strand
ATTTTTTTTATCAGTATACTGCTGCTGGATTATGTGAATTTCCCCTTGGGATTAATAAAGTATCTATCTATCTATCTATCTATCTATCTATCTATCTATCTATCTATCTATCTATCTATCTATGCTTCACTACAATTTGATTGCGGTGGTCTATAGAGAGTTCCTTGGACTTCATGGCTGGGTTTTTGTTCTGACATACAGTGTGAATTGTGGGACCTCATATACACAGGCGTGTGCCTTTCTAAACAATCCAATTTGCCACAGGTTTACTCCAGTAAAACAAACATGATGCACCTGACCACAAATGTATAAATGGTAAAAGGTTTCAGTTTTTGATTTTTAATGAATTTGCTAACTTTCCTGAAAATATGGTTTTCACTTTGTCATTATTGGTAATTGAGTGTATATTAAGGACACAACTGTTGTAAGTGAGCTTTAAAAGTTATTCAGAATTACAAAGTACTTCAGTTATAAAGGCAGGCATTTAGGTATTCCAATACTCACTTTTGACTGTTACAAGCATTCATGCTTTCAAAATTGTATTATCCAGACATGCTATTCATGTTCAGATTGTGCAGCATACAATCATAATTTGCTACTATCTGTCACATTTACAGAGCTATTCTTTTGATTAAGCAGTTAAGGATTTTAATTATATAAGATACATAACCTTTTCAACAAATCAAAATTCAATTATACCAACACTGTGTGTAATTCCATGTATATCCAGTACAGACTATACTGTGTGGTGAATAGCTAAAAGTAAGCTCCAAATCATTTTCTTATCACTGGTGGGTTTATTTGCCAAAGTTACTCTACAGTAAGAATGTCTGAGTTTTGTGGATGTTGTATTTGCAGAATCATTTAATACCCACAGTGGTCAATGAAGATCATTTTATACATTTTCTCTCATGTTCATGTTGTCATGGTTTAGCATGGGCTCTGCTTATGGCTATTCCATTTTTATTGTAATCAGATGTTCCCCTTCCTTTTTGAACTCAAATCTTTACCCTTCATTGCTGTCTGAAAGTACATAAAGTATTTTATTATATTGTAGTTAATTCCAAGTATTGCTCTGTAAGAACTCTGATGACATTGAATTTTCAGGTGTGACTTGGTAATAGTAATTATAGCTCAGTTTTAATGATGGAAGAGGTCTGAGTAAATAAAAGGTTAGTAATGCTGTTCTTTAATGTTTAGGCTTTGTCTTGTGACCTCAGATGGCTTCTCAAGAGCTGTGTTTCTGTTTATGCAATTAGATATTTTGACTTTCAATTCTATTTTACAGAATTGTGCTTTTTTCATGTTATATTAAGATTATTGTTTAAGATTAGATTTTTTCTTTATAAAAAATCTTGCATTTTCTAGATAGGAAACTTTTAATGGATTTAAAATAAGGGAAATAGGGATTATATAATTCTTTCATTTTTTATTTTTTCATTTAAGGCTATAGTATAAAGAATTAAATTTTCATTTACTATTAAATGTAAGTTGTGTTTTTGATCTTGAAAGGTTATTATTGACTTGCAATTATGACTAATTCATTAACTATTTAATTATTTAAGTTTTAAGGTTAGTTTTTAATTTTCTATAAAGAAATTTTTTTTTACTGAAATCTGTAACTTTATTAACTTTTTGTATGCCTTAAGGTGATATAATAATCACATTTTGCCATTAATAACCTTGATTTAGCAAACTTGTTGCTACTTGTTCATTATACCTTGAAACATTTACAGATTATAAATAGTCATAGGAGGTCTAGTTAGAGCTGGACAATGTCAAGCATACAAAACCTTACACTACAAATTGAAACCTGCATGGCGCCTTTTCCCAGCTTGTGGTTCACACTGTAGAATTCCGACCCTGAGCCATAATACTTTTCATAATATGTGCCGAATTGTATGACTACTGTATATACTTGCATATAAGTCGGGTCATAAAATCAGACCCCAACTTATATCCCCATTCAAAAATATGACACTTAATTTTTATTTTTTTTTTACATCTTCTTGCTTCCTCCAATCTTGCACCAGTTTCTCAGGCACATCAAATTTTGTTGCAGTAGCGCAGTTACCAATTTCTTTCACCACTTCAATGACTTTTAATTTAAAACCAGCTTCAGTTTTTCTTCTGATTGAAAGCTCCATCGTAGATAAGGGATATTCTTACGGTAAAGGTGTAAGAGGGTGTGAGATACAAAAAACACAAGACGGTGAAACGCCACTTCAGAATAGTTTGAGTATTACCATGTGGTCACGTAGGTACGATAAATAGAAAAAAAGGCAGTGTGCTCCTTGGTTACCCTCTCAGGTGGGCATTAGCATATCGTAAACTCTTGGACTAATAGCGTGAGTTTTCTGCATTCGACTTATACGACTGACATTATAAAACACCGGAACTTATACTTGTAAGATCAAGCTTTGACTTATATGCAGGCGAACTTAAATGCAAGTATATACGGTACTTATCTCTAAAACCTGGTGGATGACAACATAATGTGGCTGTCACATTTCAGTGATTCAATCAAACATGCCAACATATTTGCCTCTTCTCTGTGTTATTTATTCATTTATGTTTTGTAATAAAAATATAACTCTGCTCATCCACGTATTACACCTGCTTTCCACCCTGGGTGAATCAAGGCCGAAATTATAGGTTAAAAACCTGACTTATAGTAAGAAGTACCTGTATGACAAATTTTCATTTTGTGCTTAATGAATAAACAGAAACCTTTACAGATACAGTTCCTTTCTATTTTGGTTGTATGGAGTGCTCTGTAGAGGTCACGATGTACAGCACCATTCGAAACTAAAACCATTCAGTACAAGGGTCTATCATTAACACTAGCTTTTTGTTTTGGTTTGGTTTGTTTGTTTTTACAGTGAAACAAAGAAAGAAAAAAGCAAGTTGGAAGCTTGACTATAACATCTAAAATGTTTTATTGTGAAACAAAGCAGTACAAACAAAATGTTCAACCATAGAAACAAGAAATTTGTACATCATTGCCTTACTAAGAACAACAACAACATTTATTTATATAGCACATTTTAATACAAAAAATGTAGCTCAAAGTACTTTACTTAATGAAGAATAGAAAAATAAAAGACATAGTAAGAAATTAAAATAAGTCAACACTAATTAACATAGAATAAGAGTAAGGTCCTATGGCCAGGGAGGACAGAAAAAAAAAACAAAAAAATAAAACTCCAGACGGCTGGAGAAAAAAATAAAATCTGCAGGGATTCCAGACCATGAGACCGTCCAGTCCCCTCTGGGCACAATGGGTGAAGAACAATGAGTGTTTCTGACAATATGAAACTGTAGTGGAAAAAAATCCATTTAAGTGAATTAAATGATCCTCCAACAATAAAGCAACAACTCCACATAACTTTAGACATCATCCACAAAGTCTTAATATTGTAAAATTATTTATCACTGCCAAGATAAAGTAGAACTCTAAATACCAGTAAACAGCCAGTCTATATGTTATACATCTATCTAGTCTGTCTGCTTGTAGTCTTATATGTCAACATATGTATGCAGTGTTCATATTTCTATAATCCTTGTGTGTATAAATAGATTGTATTCTGTTTCTTAAAACAAGTGTGTATTAGTTACCTTGATATGAAGTGTAAAGGATGGAAAGCTGCCTCCTACAGAGAAAGGTAAGTTAAATAAAGTAATGCCACTGCCCAGCTTTTGTATGTAGCTTTAGGTATTAGAGATTACGCTATGAATAGCCTATTAAGAAAGGAAAATGTTTAGAGAAATTACAATGCAAGTCTTAAGTAAATGAAATGTTACACTGTATGAATTCCTAGGGTGAACAAAACACTGCCAACGTTTCACTGTTTTGCTCCAACCAGCAGCTACAGAGAGTCAGTCCAGTGGTGCTAAGGCAGGGGCAGTAGATTGTAAAAATAAAAGAACATAACAGGTATGTGCAACATGGTGGTGTTGTGGAGTGATGATAGGATGTTGGTTTGCAGGCATTTTTCAGTATTACAGAAAAGTATATGACCAGTGTGAAATATTAACATGACTCCAGCATATGAACAAATTATCTATGGAAGGGTATGCAATAATATTTTATAACTGTACAGGCATCATGTATGTACTTTAAAGTTATACTTAGCCATGAAACATAGTAATACACACTAGCAGCCCTATTATTATTTAACTTCTTTGTTATTAAAAATGAGATTGACCCTGTGGGCAAGGAGGAAGTTAGTTCCATGCCAGACATAAAAGAGATTTCTTCAGGCTTTAATTACTTAGCACATCACCAGATCAAAGAGCTTGACATGTTTTTCTGCTATTACCCCTAGCAATCACCAAGACAGAGTATATTTCTGATGTGGTAAAAGTGATCGGAAACCATGGCCTTAACTTTACAGAGTACAAAGCTGAAGTTGTCTGTACTCTACAAGACAAGCCTCTTTAGCATGGTAACTTCTGGCTCCAACATTTACATAAGTGTATTGAAAAGAACAAGAGACAGCTGATTTAGGAGTTGCATGTCTCTTCTTTTTTGCCAGTTACCATACCAAGGAGTGAAGGTTGAATGGTCTGTATCACGTCACTCTAGGATTGAAAGACAGTCCCACTCCACCCCTGCTCTTAGGGCATTAGTTAACAATCACTTTTTGTGCGTTTATGACTTCGCTAAGGCAATATTTCTGTTTCCTTCAAGTTTTCAATTCCTTTAAAATTGACAGATAAATAAGAAGATGAAACAGAAAGTATTCTCCGCAATGAATACACCCTTTTCCCTAAAGGCATTAGTCAACAATCACTTTATACATATTCATGCCTTCTGCACCAATCTAGTTGCTTTATTCAAGTTCTCATTTCCTTGAAAAAGAATGCAGAAAGTCAAAACTGAAAGTATTCTCTGCAGTGGACACACCCTTGTATGTTATTATAAAACAGGCAGGACTGTGATAGGAACTACTGACTGCAACTGTAAAGACAGACACCTCTTGCCAGGTAAGCAATACTTATCTTATATTTGTCATAATAGCATCTATTATAATTCACACTAGTCATAGTTTACAATTTCAGCAGTATAATTTTTTTTCTACACTGAATAATAAAACAACATCAAACAAGCCTGATGCTTCAAAAACAAAGTCACAAATTTTAAGTGTGTAGGACAAGTGTCTTTATAATGATCTCCCCAACTCTTTGACATTATCGTGAGATTACTCAATGGCCCTTGAGACTACAGTCCTGCCATTAAGTAATTTACTGGGCTCAACTAAATGGGGATTAGCCTCAGAGTTACTTGTTGGGTCAAGCACCAAAACAGGGGTGCATTTTCCAAAAATGATCAATCTTAGTGAATAACGAACCAGATAACGAATGACATGGGTAAAGAACAAGTGGGTTTTACAAGTTTTTCCTGAAGCCTTTCCTTATTTGACATTTAACAAAAAAGTTCAAAGTATTTCTTTGTTGGGGTCCTCCCCAGCATCCTAGTTTCAAACATATTTTATACTGTCAAACTAGACATGGGTACTTTTAAAAACAATGGTTCTTTAATGGCACTTTATGTTTTTTTTTTTACCAGTATGTGTGGCTCCTTGTAGAATAGAGATGGTATTTATGGCTCATTGAGGGGATCCGGATCTTGGCGATCCGTTCCTTTCAAAGAGCCGTTCAAAAGAACGGCTCTTTGGCTCTTTTTAAATATTTAGTCAGGTTTAAGACGCCAGCTTGGGGGCATCTCAGTTTATCCTGGAAATAATCACTGGGAGGAATGATGAGGTGAGATTTGTAGTCAAATAATTACATCTGAAGAAGGGGCCTGAGTTGCCTCGAAAGCTTGCATATTGTAATCTTTTTAGTTAGCCAATAAAAGGTGTCATTTTGCTTGGCTCTTCTCTACATTCATAATGGCTAACACGGTACAACACCCTAGTACTACTAGTCAAATAATTAAAACTCAGATATCACACACCAATATCTGAGTTTAAATTATTCTGAAATATTGATTATTACCTCATTTGTCATGTGTGGACTATATTCCATAGGGTTGCACAACATCCTTCTGCTTAGACAGTGACATCACTATTTTGGATTTCCCTTTAGTACAAAGTGTGTGTATGTGTAAAGCTACGTTGACTTATGTTATTCATACAATACCTACTCACAAATAAACATCAAAAACAAAGCCGGCTGCAATGAATTTCTGTGCAAAACAGCTTTTACTACAAACACTTCCACACAAGAACATTGTTATCACACAAGAACATTTTAATAGAAAACAAAAAATATTTCAAGTTTTAAATATATACTGTAGATAAAATTAGAATAAATAAAATGGAAATGTCTACATTACTACTACTACTATTACTACTATTACTACTGTAAACTTTGCAAATAGGACATCAGCCCCTTCAAGTATTAAATGAACACAAAATGCAATGTAAATAAATACAAAGCAGTTCATGGCTTTTTCTGCCTCTATCTTGTTCTTGGGCAAATTTGCATTAAGGAAGACAAGAGCTCTGACCTTTTTGGGCTTAAGGCGACTTCTCCTCTCTGAGATTATCTGTCCAGTTTTCGAGAATATTCTCTCAGAGGGAACTGATGTCGCCACAACACAAAGCTTCTTGGCCATCAGCTTGCTAAGCCTGGGGTAAACAAGCTTGCAGGGCATCTCTTACCACCAGGTTAATAGTATGGGCCAGGCATGGAAGGTGCGTCCATCCAATGGTTTGTATAGCCTTAGTAACATTTGCTGCATTATCGGTTAGGCAGCACACTACTTTCTTGTCCACCCCCCACTCTGCTGCAACACTAAGCAGCTGTTGTGCAATGTTGTCTGCTGTGTGCCGCTCACTGAATTCAAAACAGTCCAGGAGGCAGGAGGCCACACGGAAATCCTTGATAAAATGGCAGGTTACAGACATATATGATGCTGTCGTTCTTGAAGTCCAACAGTCTGTGGTTAAACAGACAGCTGGTACTTTTGACACCCTTCTCTTCAAAGATGCTGTCTCCCTGTCATACATATCCGTGACCTTCTGGGCTAAGGCCTTCCTACTTGGAGGAACATAGGAGGGGTTGAGCGCCTGTGAATATTTTTTGAATCCTGTGTCCTCCACTATTGAGAAAGGCTGGAAGTCAGTAGCCAAGTTTCCATCCAGTTTTTTGCGACGTTTTGTTATCGACAAACAGAATACAGTAATCCCTCGCTATATCGCGCTTCGACTTTCGCGGCTTCACTCTATCGCGGATTTTAAATGTAAGCATATCTAAATATATATCACGGATTTTTCGCTGGTTCGCGGATTTCTGCGGACAATGGGTCTTTTAATTTATGGTACATGCTTCCTCAGTTTGTTTGCCCAGTTGATTTCATACAAGGGACGCTATTGGCAGATGGCTTAGAAGCTACCCAATCAGAGCATGTATTACATATTAACTAAAACTCCTCAATGCTATAAGATATGCATCCCGCGCGGTGTTTGTTTGCTTGTCTCTGCCTCTATCTCACCCTCTCTGACATTCTCTGCGCCTGACAGAGGGAGTGTGAGCAGAGGTGCTGTTTGCACAGAAGCTGTTTGCTTAAAAGATACTGACGCTCCTCTAAAAAATGCCGCTTTATTGCGGTGCTTGGCATATTTAAAAGCACAAAAGCACACGTATTGATTTTTTGATTGTTTGCTTTAATCTCGCGCTCTCTCTCTGACGTTCTCTGCGCCTGACGGAGGAGATTTGAGCAGAGGGGCTGTTTCAACAGAGGCTGTTTGCTTAGAAGATACTGACGCTCCTCTGAAAAATGCCGCTTTACTTAAAAGCACACGTATTGATTTTTTGATTGTTTGCTTTTCTTTGCGAGCGCGCGCTCTCTCTCTTAAATTCTCTGCTCCTGATGCAGAGACTCATTTGAAGAAAAGATATATTTGCATTCTTTTAATTGTGAAAAAGAACTGTCATCTCTGTCTTGTCATGGAGCACAGTTTAAACTTTTGACTAAAGGGTGTTATTTCATGTCTAGAGGGCTCTAATAATGTTAACAGTGTGGGAGAGTTTATAAGGGCTTAAAATATATAAAAATAACCATACAAACATATGGTTTCTACTTCGCGGATTTTCACCTATCGCGGGGGGGTCTGGAACGTAACCCCCGCGATGGAGGAGGGATTACTGTATACGTAAAAAAAATGTGCGAAATTTGCTGTCTTCAGCCTGTTTCCATCCAACTGGCTTTTTATCGATAAACTGGTGTGCGTGATGACGTCACCCCCCCAAAACGAACTGTCGCATAAGTTTTGTTGTATCGCGAAAAAAATCTGCCCTTGAGCCGTTTCCATACATAATTTTGTGTATGTCGCAAATTATCTACCTTCTGTTTTCCACGTTACACCCCCTCCACTAAACAAAGAAACAAAGAAATGGAGAGATTATTTAGACAGTTTTTTGAAATTTGCCAGCTTACTGTTATTTCAGTTTCACAAATAATTGGAATTGTACATAATATCCGAAGACGACAGCAGAATGAAGCAGTTGCTTGTCTGATAGCCCTAGAGCTCGAAGAAAGTACCCCAGTGCGACGAAACCCACGGGTATGGGAGAGACGACGGAATAAGACCTTCTGGGAGAAGGTGTTGGAGAGACACTTCACAGAAAATCTCTGGCTGCAACATTTTAGAATGACACGGCCGACGTTTGAGATGTTGTGTGGATTCATCAGTCCTGATGTTGCGCCCATCACAGGTTGCCACCGACCACTGGTTCCAACCCAAAAGCGGATTGCCATCGTCCTTTACAAGCTGGCAACCTGCGCCGAGTATAGAGTAGTTGGAGAAACTTTCAGGGTTAGTAAAACTACTGTTCATCGATGTGCATATGCTGTGTGCTCCGCTATTAAAGAAAAATTAATTCGGCGTTATATCAGACTTCCGACTGTAGCGGAGTTGAAATTGCATACCGCAATTCCTTGGCGCATCTTGTGCCACAGATTTACGGTGCGCTGGATGGCACGCATGTGCCTATTCTTCCCCCGACGGAAGGCTACCGCGATTACATTAATCGCAAAGGGTGGCCATCTATTGTTCTCCAGGCCCTTGTTGATGACAGGTGCATGATACGAGACATTTGCGTTGGCACTCCTGAAAGTGCCCATGATGCAGCTGTGTTTGCAGCATCGGATCTGTACAGGTGAGCCTACCTTTCAACATCCCTTCTCAGTGCGATAACAACTGAATTAGTACTGTAACCTGCTTCCCTTAAGGTTTTTCATTAAAACTGAAATTTGAATTAATACAAAATAACGACGTTTAATAAAAAAAACTAAAGTTAATATTAATGAGAGAATTTCTCATATATGCTAAAACATCTGCCATTTAATAATAAGAAAAAAAATGTTTAGATAATGAAACACACGGTTTATTAAATATTTTGACTGGCACAGTAAATTACCTTTGCGGTTTTTGTATTATTTAGACATCCTGAGAGACACCCCCAGGCTACAGTTGATGTGGAGGGAGATCAGTTAACCCTTTTAGTAGCAGGAGACCCAGCCTATCCGCTACTGCATTGGCTCATCACGAGAAATAACGAGTCTTTTCATCAGACCATGCGAACCGCTCCGCTATTCTCGTTTTGATTGCACGTGATGAAAATGTATCATGTGACACATTTATTTGCGTTAAAGCCCTTTTTTTCCGACAAAAAGTGTTTCCAATGTAGTTTTTGCGACATCTGAAGTATTGATATGGAATTTATGCGCTAAAGTTAAACGGAAAAATATTATGTCGACATGTACAACATTTTATCGATAATTAGCATTTCCATCAGCTAAAATTTGAAGCGCTAAATATTTTTTCGCAAAAACTCCTTGGATGGAAACCTGGTTAGTGGCTATCATCTTTGCCAGGTCTTCATCTATCTTCTCCTGTCTTAATGGGGTCAAGACGAAGACAGGAGGTAAATACTGACTGATGGATGTCTGCTTTCTTTTTGGTCGTGCCTGGCCAGGCGATGTGGTGGGCCCAGTGGGGTCAGAGGCTGCTGGGGCTGCAGTTGCACTTGATGTGGAGGCAGAGGAGGCAATGGAAACATCAGTGTCACGGTTGTTGTCTGAGTCTGGCTCTGCTCTCAAACCTGTGACCTGCAGTGTTGGGTGTTGAGTCTTCAAAAGCCTGTGTAAATTATTTGTAGACCCAGACTTAAATGAAATGACTTTCTGACAAATGCTGCATTTAGCCTTACAGTTTTCTTCGCGAGAAAAGTGCACCCAAATGCTGCTTCTTTTCCTCTGGCTCTTTTTCACGTGTGTGTCTTATTTCTTCGAACGACCCGCTATTACTGACTTTGGCACTGAGACAGAGAGGCACTCACTTTTTATTTTTTTATTTTTACTGGAGTAAGCATGTGACAGCAGCATGCACAAGTCATGGCTGCGCTCCTACTCACTGGTTCCTCAGTATTTACAGTCTATGGCTCCTACCCAATGAGAGGCACGCAGGGTGGAGTACTCACGTGAAGGATGCATGCACAACTATCATCATTGTTAGGCAGTAGCACCCCTGCTGGGTGCGCCCCTCCCCCTGTGTGGGTCCGCCCCACCTCCTCCGCAAGACTGTTCTGTCTCGCGGAGGAGCTAATTTGTGTGCATCTGTGTGAAACACGAATAGGAAAAAAAGAACGACAGAAAGAACGGCTCCCCCCAGCCGCGACTCGGCTCCCATCGTTCATGTTTATGAGCCGTTCAAAAGAATCGATTCATTCGTGAACGACACAACTCTATTGTAGAAATATTGATTAACAAAGAAACATTTTATCCTGGGAATGGTTCTTTACATATAAAGTTGGTTCTTTGTGCTTTGAAAACATTCTAAAATGTAGAACAAAAATGAAATCTTTAATGTATGAATGGCTGCCTAGCAGGACACTAAAAGATTAAGAAAACATGAAATTAGCCTGTTTTACTGTAGGTATGCAGCAATAGTTCTTTTAAAATTACAATCCATAGGTATTTCACACATCTGTTATAATCTATTCATGGTTATTTACCGTATGGAGTCTGCTAAATATTTAAAGAAATAAAGGTTCTTTCTGGGACCTTTATGTGGATAAATCTTTTGGGAACCAAAAATGGTTCTCCTATGGCATCACTCTGAAGAACCATTCTGGCACCTTTGTTTGTAAGAATGTGCAAATATAAAAGGAAAAAATGAATTTAATCTATTAGTTTAAAATCTATTAAAAGGGCTCAAAACATGACATGATTTCTTTGCAAAAAAGAAAAATGGGGAGCAGTGATTGGAGAAAAAAGCAACACTTCACAAACAGACGTGTTAAAACAACTTATATAGGAGGTGGTAAAATATTAAGAATTGTTGTTTTCCAAGACTTGTGTAAGCCCCTGGGGACTTGAGCAGGCACCACCTTTCTGGAGCTCATTATGAAACAGTATATGTGGTTTGGTGTGCCGTAATATAGCTATCCCCAGCCACATTTTGCAGATTCAACACTTGATTTGACAGGTATTCACGAAAAGGATACCCAATGTCTCCAAATAACCAACCACTAGCAAATGCACCATCCCTTGCCATCCGACACACTCCAGAGTTGGACAAAATATAAATATACTCCCAGGTCACTAGACTTAAATGTCTATAAAAAGCCCCAAATGGTTGGCTGCTGTGAAATGACACAAACTGACACCACAAATAGGTTTGGGCAGCCATCCCATATACTTTAAAATTGGCTAAAAAAGGCAAAAATAGGAAAACAGGTCTTTACAAGTTTTAGTTCAAGACAGAACTGACTGAGCAGACAAAAAAATGGTGGTTTTAAAGCCAGGCAGAGAGAAGTGACATCATTGGGACAGGAACTGGAAGTAGTCATTGGGCCCAGAACCAGAAGTAATGACGTCAGACCCAGAACTAGAAGTGATATCATCAGGACCGGAACCAGAAGTGACTTCATCGGGCCCAGACAGCATTTCCTGTGGTTCATCTGCAGAGGAAAAAGAGAAAGGATCAGTTCGCTCTGCCATACCCTGGTCCAGTATGGAATTACCCTATTTTAAGCATTTTAGGTGCCTCCCATGCATGCGTATGTGACACAGCACCCTTCTCAGCCCAGACCCGTTGGGTCAGGCGTTATTGACTTAGAGGTCATGAACTCGAGAAAGAGCATTGGCATTGACCTGAAGAGAGCGATAAATTATTATAAACTTGTAGCAACCGCCAGATACGGAAACGTAATTCCTACACTTCACAACCCGAGAGGGAAGTGGACGATATTTGAAGAATAAAATAGTATTACCATATTTGGTCCCCGGCCGCTCTTGTCCCCTATGCACGCCCTTAAATAACTGGTAAAAAATCACATGCAAAAGAAAGTGGAACTGATAAATATATTGACATTTTCTGTTTACATTTACTTGCCCGGTGCCTGAGTGCTCATTAGTGAACCCCTTCCCCAGACGCCCTCCACAGCAGCCAAATCCTAACCCCCGGTATGACACAGACAATAAAAAAAAAAAAAACTGTCCTCAGAGAAAGCAAATCAAAGATTTAATATAGTCCACATATAAGGAAAAAAAACCTGCAGTTCAGTTCCTACCATATGGCATGAGGAAACACAACAGTCCTCTGGTGAAACGGCTTCTCCTCTGACTATCACGAAGAAATGCACTCATGAATCTGACTCACCAGACGGAAGTACCCGGAGAACACCGGTACCTGGCCTCTTCTCGGGGATTCGTCACCTGATTATTTCTTCAGGGTGGCCACCCACAAATACCAGACGTCCCTGGGTGAAGTAAAATCCTGAATGATTCTTAGAGCATAGATAGTTGCCTCCTTACCTTCAGCCTTTTCCTTTCTTTTTTCTCTCTCTTCCTTGATCCGCCATTCCCCTTAAAAAGAAAAAGTTTCCTGCCAAAACATCCTTTCCCCCCTCAGTCGTTATGGAAACTCCTCCCAGCACTGGGTCGTCATCAGAAGTGCCTGAAGGGCTATTTACAGACACCTTCCCAGCCACATTATAAAGTGACATACAGTCCAGCAGGACAACCCGACTGTCAAGTTATGTAGCCTTGCTACAAACTTGTAGTGCTGCAAGTCTAAAAACAACCTCTTAACATGCAGATTCGATTTCTTGCACAAGGCCATCCACTGTAAGGGTGCATGATCTGTAACCAAGGTGAAATCAGGCCCAAGAGATAATACCTCAGCTGAGTAATCAACCTTTTGATCACCAAGGCTTCCTGTTCCACTGCCAACTGATTTCCCGCTCCAACAGTTTCCAGATCAGGAACATGATGGGGTGTTTAAGGAAAAGTTAGGAGCTTTCAAAATCGATGCTGACATAAGGGCCTGTTTTAAATCACTAAATGCAGTTTCCCTGTTAACATCCCATACCAAATTGTTCGGGGCCTTCTTCTCTGTAAGGTTAGTCAATGGCGCCACTCACTCTGAAAATCAAACAAACTGGCAGTAGTAGCCCACTAAGGTGAGAAAGACTTGGACTTGCCTCTACGTCTTCAGACAGGACCAAATTATCATGGCATCTACTTTGGAACACTGTGGCCGTACAGTTCCCCGGTCCAATAGGTAGCCTAAATATTTGGTTTTGTCTAACCCAAAGAAATATTTCTTAGTACTAGTATGAAGACTGGCTTCCCCTAATGTCCACAATACTGTTTGGGCCTGCTGTAGGTGTTCCTTCCATGTGCTGGAATAGATGACCATGTCATCCAGGTAGGCAGCACTATATTAGAAGTTGGAAGGTCACGGTTGCCCATGCAACCCAAATGGAAGGACACAATACTGCCAGTGATTACTAGGGGTGTTAAACACAGTCTTAGCCTTTGCAGAGTCCATTAAAGGAACCTGCCAGTACCATTTCGTCAGGTCACATGTGGTCAAGAACTTAGCCTGTCCTAGCCACTCAAGGAGGTCATCCACTCATGGCATTGGGTAGGCATCAAATTAGGAGACTTGATTAAGCCGCCGGAAGTCATTGCAAAACCTCCATCTCCCATCAGGCCTAGGGACCAAGACAATAGGGCTGGACCAGGAGCTGTGACTCTCCTCTATAACAACTAGTCCTAGCATAGGCTTACTCTCTAGCTCCACTTCCACTCTTTTTGCCTCGGGAAGTAAATACAGACGTTCATGGACAATCACCCTGGGCTTTGTCACAATGTCATGAGCCATTCAGGGAGGTCCGTCAAGGTTTTTCGCTCACTACATCCAGGAGAGACAGCATAACTGCTTCCAGCTCACATCGCTGGTTGCCAGTCAAATTAGGGTAGAAGTTAAGGTTTGTATTTTGAGCATAAAGCGATTGGGTCTGGCTGGAAGAGGGGTCAGGTTCATTGTACTTCCATGGTTTCAACAGGTTCACATGATATACCCGTTCGCTCGGTCAACGCTTGGGTTGTTTCACCAAATAATCAACGAGCCCCTTTTACTCCTTAACTTCATACAGGCCTTGCCAATGGGCCAGTAATTTGGAGTGGGAGGTAGGAACTAGGACCACGACCTGATTTCCCATGCGGAACTCCTGCAGAGATGTGCCATGGTCATAACAGCAGACCTGAGCTGCTTGCACCTTTTCAATGTGAGCTTTTAGAATGGGTCAAATCTTTGAGAATCTATTGCGTAACTATATTCTAATATATTTGTGGAGGAGAGGGCCTCCTCCTCCTCCCAACCTTCTTTTAGAATATCCAATAATCCCCAGGGTTGTTGTCCATACAATAATTCGAATGGTGAAAACCCTGTACAGGCTTGTGGGACTTCCTGATATGCAAAAAGGATGGAAGGGAGGAGCTGATCCCAGTTCCTTCCATCCTCACTGACCACCTTACATAATTGTTACCTGGCCATTAACCAGAACTACTGCATTTTTTGCAAATCTAAGGGAATCATCATTCCACTGTTCCCTTTTAAAAGAAGTTGGAGTTTACTTAAACTGAAAGTGCAGCTTCGAGAGAAGGTCGGCATCAACCTCAAGGTGCATGGTTTCATCCCAGCACTTGATGATGATGTTTCATTGTGTGCCATCTCGGGAATCACGACATCACTGTGAGCGATCATGCCTCCTCTCTCAGTCGGCTGTGTACACAACATGGATGCAGCTGGGGGTGCATTTTTGGCGTCCATTACTAGGCCCAAGTTGTGTTTAGGAGTGGTTAGTATTAAACAACGTTTATTATCAGACCAATCTCGCGTGTTTCAGAGGACTGCTACCGTTAATATTTTCAGAGTCCCCTCGTAACTGATGAAGCAGGAGGTGGACCTTTACTGACAATTGTCTCCGTGAACGCAGGTCAGACTGGTATTAACTTTTAGTCATTGTTGTGGCAACACAAGGCGGCGAGCAACAAGGGAGATGTTCCAGCCCGAATCCATTAGGGGCGATACCTTATGCCCATTTACAATTACCACTGCTGTACAAGGAAATAATAGGGGATTAAACAGAGCACAACACCTTTCATATATTATTTTTGTGTCTTCGACAACCAACTCAAGAACCCACCATCTACACATTTAATTTAAACCAGTGGGTTGTAGCTGATACCCATTTAGACCCTCAGGCTCTTGTAGCCTTGTGACCACAAAGATTCTATGTATTGAATGTTCAGTTGATTTTGCAGTCACTAAGTTTTTTTTAAGGAATTCTGCAGCAATATCCTAAGGGACCAATTCAGCTAATGGGTGTCGGCAGGTATCCCCTTTGTGTTGGTTTGTTGACAACTGTAAATAACCCTCATGGCCTAACAATATGATGCAATACAATACAGCAGGTTAACAAAGTCACAACCTAATGGAACACATGGTATTGGCATAGACACTGTATGTGAAAAATGCACCCCCACTGTCTTTCATAAGTATGATGTGTTTTTTTCTTTTTAATTGCTTTGCATTATACCTTCTTATATACAGTATTTGAGAAATTAACACAGTGCACTGTCCAAAGAAGTGTGGGGATGTTTTAATACATAATGGAAATTATTCACTTTATTTAAGAAAGCACAAATGATTTACAAATTTCCACCAGGATGTCGAAGTGTCCTAAATAGAGTAAAAAATATTGTGATGCACAGGCTTATTGTCTTCAGTGTGTAATTTACATCTATCAATCTATCGTAAGTAACTTATGCAGGGCAGGGTCACGTAACAGCTGGAGCTTATCCCAGGAATCATTGGGCGCAAGGCAGGAACAACACTTAGAAAAGGTGCCAGTCCAACACAGGGTGAACACACAAACTTATGCAATAGGTCCGATTTAACAATGCCAATTCACCTAACCTGAGTGTCTTTGGACAGCAGAAAGAAACTGGGGCACCAGGAAAAAAATTGAGGCAGGAGAGAAAACACAAATTCCATACAGGGAACTCCTGTGTATTCTTGTGTCATCTCACTATTTTTCTTGATATTAGAAAGTGTGTTGCATGCCATAGTAAATGATAACACTCTGCTGTTACATAAAAAAAACAGCTATTTATGTATTTATTTATTTACAGAAAAATGAAATTTTCTTGAATGG
>JANRMT010025978.1:0-10115 GCA_026402145.1 Polypterus bichir lapradei | reverse complement strand
CCAGCGGCAGCCTGTCTATTAAGTTAATTTAAAGTTTAGGTTTATACTTCGCTTTGTTTCCGAAGTAGCTGTACTGATGAATATGGTAGTATGTCACTCGCTCGCTTCTTATTGTTTTGCTGCCCCGCTAACTTAAAAGCCTTGTGCAGCGCCTGTCAGTTGAAAATTGATTGTTTGCTTGCTTTTATCGCTCTCTCTCACTGCTCCTAGCGGAACTGTCATCTCTGACTTGTCATGGAGCACGTTTAAGCTCATGTGTTTCCAGTGTTTGAATAAAAATCCTTCTTGTTTCTACGACCTCCTGTGTCTCTGTGCAATTCTGTGACCCAAGCGTGACAATATATTCCGACGCTGACTTTATATATTCCAGCGCTGAGTTTATATATTCCGACGCTGACTTTATATATTTAAGTTTTGACTTTAGGTGGCAGTGTGACGAAGTTGCTTCGGAAGACGGCGTTAGCCGCGGAGCTCAGCTCAGAGCGAAATGAGGTAAATGGGAGGGATATGATGACGTGACTCCTCCACCCGCCTTAACTGTCAATCACAATAGCTTCACAATAACTTGCAGCAACGCAGTAAGTGTTCGGCAAGGCAGCTGAAGCGCTGCATTATGGGATCTGTAGTTTATTGTGTTACCAGCGCTTCATATACCCAGGCCATTAATAACAATAATACAGTATATAAAATGATCTCGCGGGCCGGATATAATTACACGCCGGGCCGGATGTGGCCCGTGGTCCTTGAGTTTGACACATATGGACTAAATAGAACTTGAAAAGATATATTTTTTCGTACATCGAGCCCGCGTGCTATTGTGGTTTTGCCTGCATGCCTCAATAAGTCACCCTCCCCTCGCTCTTACTTTTTTACCGTTCATCTAATGAATACACTGAGTATGGCTTTACCAAAACAATCATTGATTGCGAATAAAGTATTCATTATTCGAATATGTAGATCGGGGTATATATATATATATATATACATATATATATACCTGCGTATCGCAGCGGAGACGTAGTGTGTTAAAGAAGCTATGAAAAAGATTTGTTTCTTACTGCATCAATAAACAGCTCGTCGTCTTCTTTATCTGAGACCTGACACACTGCATGTACGGGTTTTTTTTTTAACACTGTCTTCCTTTAGCGGGACATTCACTTTTTCCACCGTGTGCTTTGTTTCTGCAGTAGCTGCAGTTATGAATAATATGCTTGTATGTATCAGACGCTTCATATTTTTTTGCTGCCTTTTCAATTGTGTTATTCGGTTTTTGTTCAGCGCTCTTTGGAACTGTTGCTTTTTGTCTGTGCACTGCGTCAGTTCACGTGAGCCGCTCGGTGTACATGCATCGAAGTTTCCCAGCTGTGCCGGTGCCATGTCGTGCTATGTCCATGGCTGTATCTAATGTTACCTAAGTCCCGGCAGTTAAAACTTTCTCTGGCAGTTTCGCTGAGTTTGTGCCAAACACCACCCTGACCATCTCATCTTCCTCTGCATAAGCACAGTCCTTCACCCGTGAATATTTACCCGTGGCAGTGTTTCTATTGGATTGCCGCTGACGGACGACCTTATATGGGCAGGCACTAAATTACAAAACGCTAGCGGCAGCCTGTCTATGAACTTAATTTAAAGTTTAGGTTTACATCGTGCTTTGTTTCCTAAGTAGCAGAACTCATGAATATGGTTGTATATGTCACTCGCTCGCTTCTTATTGTTTTGCTGCCTTCTCAATTATATAATGCATGTTTTCTTCAGCGCTTTTTGGGCCTCTTCCTGGTTTTCAACGTACTGCGTGATTACGTGGGAGGCGTGATGATGTCACACGAAACTCCGCCCCCACGGGTTTCAAGCTCATCTCCATTACAGTAAATGGAGAAAAACAGCTTCCAGTTATGACCATTACGCGTAGAATTTCGAAATGAAACCTGCCCAACTTTTGTAAGGAAGTTGTAAGGAATAAGCCTGCCAAATTTCAGCCTTCTACCTACACGGGAAGTTGGAGAATTAGTGATGAGTGAGTGAGTGAGTGAGGGCTTTGCCGTTTATTAGTATAGATTACACTGTGCATTCTACTATGGTATAATTACCTATTTTGTGCTTAAAAATGTTTAAAAAAATATATATTTACATACAGTTCGTACAGTCTGGAACGGATTAATTGTATTTACATACAATCCTATGGGGAAAATTACTTCGGGTCACGACCAAAGTTTTGGAACGAATTATGGTCATGACCCGAGGTTCCACTCTATTCCAAATAACGATATACTGTATTATTTACCCTATACAACTCCAGATCTCACACACAGTTAAGGAGCCTTGGCTTGAGCTGGGAGAACATTTTGCCCGCGAGCTGAGTTCCGTCAAGGTGGGGGATGGGACAGCAGTCTGCTTGCTTACGTCTGCTGATTGACACTTTTACAAAACAAAAGATGCTGATGGAGAGGTGCAAAGGGATTTAGGGTGGGCCAGGATTATGAGTTTTTTCATAGGCTTCAGGAATTCTAGTGTTAACAAGGAAAACAACTCTAGTCATTGGTTAAAGTACAGAAGGAGAGAGGGTTTGAGAAAAACACTTGATTATCTGGGCTTAAAAGCCAAGCCAGAAGAACCTAGGTGTCATGGATTCAAAGCTAAATTTTAAGATTACAAATTACCACATCACAAAATTCTGCATTTTTTTCTCAAAGAAAAACAGCAGAAACTGATCTTTTGTACTGCTGCAAGATATTGAAAAAACAACTCATTATTTTGATTTGGCCTACTATTTTATCGCATCCCTGTTAGGGCTAACATAGATATGTCTGGCTAATACTTTTAAATATTTAAGAAACTGCCAAACACTTTCATAATCTCTCTCTCTCTATATATATATATATAATCTTCATTTGGATCTTGATCTTTGTTTGTCCGCGAATGAATTAGAAGAAGAAGCACTAGATGGCAGGAGAGAGAGAGCTAAAACATAGGCATTGCATTAAGAATCTCCTCCAGGCTTATACTACTGAAGACTGTAGTATGCCAGTCACACCTCAAAACACAGACATTCAAACTAAACAAATTGTTGTGCTTTAAATTAACTAAAGAAACTTCATTTAGATCTTGATCTTTGTTTGTCCGCGAATTCCATGCATGCGTAGACCACCTTTCAGTTTAGTACGTTGTTGTTACTCATGGATGTCAACAATGTGCCGGAATAATGAAAGGGGTGGTGAACAGTGTTACGCTGGTTAGCTCCTGAGGCCTGGTTAAAGAATGAGATTGCCGAAGATAAAAGGTACGTGCCTACTTAACATATGGATGAAAGAAAGACAGTGGGTAAAATGAATGACAACGTAACAGCACGTTCCAGAAATTATTATTGTTATTTTGTAGCCGGTGAGTGCTGCGCGTCTCACAGTTGTACCGTGGCTGGCTCACGTGTCAGTGAAGTGATCCCTATTTATGCTTTAAAGAGCCTGGATACCTATGTGTCCCCCTTTTATAACTATTGCTCCGTGTATATTGCCTTACTCTTTGGATTGCCACAAAGCAACCTGCGAGATTGGAGAAAGGTTGAGAAGACATCATGAGAGAAAAAGATAGCGTCGTGAAAACGAGACGGACTGTGAACGGACAGAAGCAGAAATGCTCCCACATCACCACATACAGTGGTGTGAAAAACTATTTGCCCCCTTCCTGATTTCTTATTCTTTTGCATGTTTGTCACACAAAATGTTTCTGATCATCAAACAAATGTAACCATTAGTCAAATATAACACAAGTAAACACAAAATGCAGTTTTTAAATGATGGTTTTTATTATTTAGGGAGAAAAAAAATCCCCCCCTTAATCTTTAGATTTTTGTTTATCATTGCCTGAGCTTTCAAAGTAGCAACTTCCTTTTAATATGACATGCCTTATGGAAACATTAGTATTTCAGCAGTGGCATTACACTTATTGGATTAACAGATAATATGCAATATGCATCATAACAAAATTAGACAGGTGTATAAATTTGGGCACCCCAACAGAGATATTACATCAATACTTAGTTGAGCCTCCTTTTGCAAATATAACAGCCTCTATACGCCTCCTTTAGCCTTTGAGGAGTGTCTGGATTCTGGATGGAGGTATTTTTGACCATTCTTCCATACAAAATTTCTCCAGTTCAGTTAAATTTGATGGCTGCCGAGCATGGACAGCCTGCTTCAAATCATCCCATAGATTTTTGATGATATTCAAGTCAGGGGACTGTGACGGCCATTCCAGAACATTGTACTTCTCCCTCTGCAAGAATGCCTTTGTAGATTTCCAACTGTGTTTTGGGTCATTGTCTTGTTGGAATATCCAACCCCTGCATATCTTCAACTTTGTGACTGATGCTTGAACATTATCCTGAACAATTTGTTGATATTAGGTTGGATTAATCTGACCCTCAACTTTAACAAGGGCCCCAGTCTGTGAACTAGCCACACAGCATAATGGAACCTCCACCAAATTTGACAGTAGGTAGCAGGTGTTTTTCTTGGAATGCGGTGTTGTTCTTCCACCATGCAAAGCGCTTTTTGTTATGACCAAATAACTCCATTTTTGTCTCATCAGTCCAAAATGAATCTGGCTTGTCTAAATGAATATTTGCATACAACGAGCGACTCTGTTTGTGGCATGAGTGCAGAAAGGGCTTCACTCTCATCATCCTGCCATACAGATGTTCTTTGTGCAAATTGTGCTGAATTGTAGAACGATGTACAGATACACCATCTGCAGCAAGAGGTCCTTGCAGGTCTTTGGAGGTGAGCTGTGGTTTGTCTGTAGCCATTCTCACAATCCTGCATACATGCCACTCCTATATTTTTCTTGGCCTGCCAGACCTGGGTTTAACAGCAACTGTGTCTGTGGCCTTCCATTTCCTGATTAAATTCCTTACAGTTGAAACTGACAGTTTAAACCTCTGAGAGAGCTTTTTGTATCCTTCCCCTGAACCATGGTACTGAACAATCTTTGTTTTCAGATTTTTTGAGAGTTGCTTTGAGGATCCCATGCTGTCACTCTTCAAAGGAGAGTCAAAGGGAAGAACAACTTGCAATTGACCACCTTAAATACCTTGATCATGATTGGACACACCTGTCTATGAAGTTCAAGGCTTAATGAGCTAATCCAACCAATTTGGTGTTGCAAGTAATCATTACTGAGCAGTTACATGCATTCAAATCAGCAAAATTACAAGGGTACCCGAATTTTTTGCACAGCCAGTTTTTCACATTTGATTTAATTTCATAAACTAAACACTGCTTCACTAAAAATCTTTGTTTGGAAGACACCCCTGTACTCAGATGTTCCTAGGAAATGAGACGTACCACTGTTATCTTTTTGTTGAAAATAGAGTAAATTATTATGCAGGCTAAAAGGGGTTCCCAAACTTTTTCATATGACAGTATTCCTGCATCTTAATAAAATAAGTATGCATTTAAATTCACTCTTTCTATGAACTTTGATTTCTTAATTATATCTGAATATAGGAAATTAATGTTGAGCAGAGCAGACATCAACGCAAATGTCTCTGAATGCTAACGGTAACAGCTATTTGCTTCTTTAGTGTTACCCACTTGTATGCATATTAGTAAATACTTAATTGTCTAAATAATCAGAACATAAAAAATAAATATTTAAAATGAAAAAGGAAAAAATCTTCCCTGTTTAACAAATATAAATTCATGCTTCATTCACTAAAAATACAAGATAACTACTCTAATTTCCAGATGGTTGTAAAACAAAAAAAGAAATTGGGAAAAGAATAGCTTGCTTAACTGAGGTTATGAGTTCAATTAAGAAAAGTGGGGTGGGGAAAAAAACCTACAGCCACAGGGGGCCCTGAGGACTGAGGGCTGAGAACCACTGTCTAGAGCGGTGGTTTTCAACATTCATTCTTGTATGTTCTCCCAGAGAATTATAATATGTGAGGGCCCCTAAAATTACACAGGCCATGATATTTCCCGTCTCCTACTTTTGCTACAGTCTTATCAACTTTTTTGGTACTCACATTTATTTAGAAAAGCACACATGGTGCCATGCTTGTCTACTACATGTGTTTTTTAAAGCATGAAACAAAATGAAGAAGCAATTTCAAAACAGCTTACAAGTTTTTATAATATAAGAACTATTTTAATTAGTACCTGATTTTCTTAACATAAAATGCATTGGCATTTTTGGGATAAACAACAACCAGTAATTGCCAAAATACAGAATTGGTCATTGTAGATATTTTTGATAACAAAAGCTGCTACCTTGACTTAAGTATTATTTTAAAAATTATGCATAACATGATTAGTTATTAATATTAGTTATTACTAACTACAGAATCTACTTTTATCATCTTTTGGATTCAGCACTGGATCATTTCCATTAGAGAGAGTGATATTTAACATGAGTTGAGTGATTCTCCTTCCCTCAAAAACAATGTTAGCAGAAAAGACAAAACAATCTTGTAGGGCTGTGGCGGCAATTGGTTAAACCGAAGGAGGACTGGTGGGAGCCATGACACCTATGCAGCTTTAAAAAGTGAGTGGAGTGACAGCAGTGGTATGTGTAAAGTCACCATTTAAGGATTTAAGGAATACAGCAAAAGTTAAGCTACTTTTAATACTGCATGATGCTTAGAAATTAATTCACACTTTTGCTTTTATTTGGTTAGATTACTGTAATTTACTCCTAACAGAACTGCCTAAGAAAAACTACAACTGCTTGCAATTAGTTCAGAATGAAGCAGCAAGACTCTTAATCAGCAACAGGCAATTTGAGCACATCTCATCAGTCTTAGCATTGTCACATTGGCTACCTTTATCCTTTAAAATACTACTAATTGTATATAAAGCTTTAAATGACCTTGATCCTTCCTATAGTTTGGAATGCCTGCCACCTTTACATTTCAAGTCGTAACCTTAGATTTTCTCATAGTAGTCTGCTTATTATTACAAAAGCTATTAAGTATAAACAAAGTGGTGGAGTTATGCTGTTATGCACCAACAATATGTTATACATTACCAATGCTATGCAAGTCTAACACCACAGAACATGGGGGGTTCAAACTCCTTAAAAAAAACAAAAAACAAACAACTTTTAAATTTGTCTTTTTTTTGTTTGTTTTGTCTGTGGTAGTATTTTGTGCCACTATATTGTGCAGCCACCTGTGATACACCAGCTGTCCACGAGACCCACTCAATCAAATTCTGTGATTTAGGCTTAGAATATGGTCATTGTTCCTTCTTAAAAGAAAACATAAAAGATATCTAAAGTTGGATGATGTCAGAGACAGCATCCACCTGTAAAGATACCTACGCTAATATCTTTCTAGAAAGAGGTGAGCGGCTATCTTGGCAAACTCAAAAAATGCCTATTAAACTAGCTAAGACAATGACACAAGGTGACAAGGACTTATTATGATGAAGCTATATCCCTCAAAAAATTTCAAAGTGGAACTGCTTTAAATTACTTTGCATTAAGGAAACAACAAATGTTAGGAGTACACAACTGTAATCTTGAAAGCCTATGGGCTTTCATTGCAACAAATTGTCAACTTATAGGAGGCTGGAGGCCTTTTTGATTCTTTTATTGGTTTTAAACTCCTTTTTCCAGTTTTCCCAATACTGGGAGTTTTAAAATATCTCTTTAAGCAAGTGATTCACTTTGCAAAAAAAAAAGTCTCAAAAATATAAACTCCATGTGTTTTGTTAAAAGAACTTCATGAAAACTTCAAACTCTGGACTTGTTTCGTAAAACTTTATAGATGTAAATATATGTTTAATATCTTGAAGAGATCTATATTTTACTGTTCTTGTTAATTCCATATTTTTAAAATATTCATAAAAAAAAATCTCAGTACAAGATAGGACTTGACAAAAGAAAAACATCACACCCCTGTATACCCAAACACACTACAAATGTGCTGACGTGCATAAAGCAAAATTCAATTTTTAACCATATGAAGAACTGGCATTTTATTAAATGAAGAGACAGTCACTGTCCAGCACACTGTTGCAAAAAACCAAAATTCGGTAATAAAAACTGCCAGCTACTGATGTCCACAAGTATTAGCACTCACCAAGCCTTAACATATGTCAAGCAGCAGATTATTATTGTGTGTAATAAAAGAAGTCTAATTTCAAGCTGAGATTAAATTCTGACAGAATGATATAAGCAGCAGAAGCCTGTAGAGAAGTTTATTTTCCTGACATGACCATGCTTTCTGCATGGTAAGGGCTTAAGAAATTGATTTGAAAGATAAATAAAAAAATAAACAGCTCATTGTCTCCTGCTGCACTGTATGCTGATGGTATTTAGAGTAAAGTGTTCCTTTACAGCTACAGACTGAAATGCTTGAAAAGAGCTTCTATTTGTACTCATGAAACTTCTTACAGACATCAGGAATTATACAAAATGACCCCTGGAATAAACTGTGCCTATGGCACCTTAGCTGATCAGGAAACCGGTCAGCAGATGTGCAGAAACATAAACCACATATATGCAGTTAGGCTGCTCCAAGCCTAATTTTTATTTAGCCCTTTAAGAAAAAACAAACATACACCCAAGAAAAATGCGAATAAGAATGATTTCATGATCTGCCAGGCAAATCTTGCATAAAAGAGGTTAAAGTGACTTATTCCAGTGAGTCTGCCTATGGCCTAACACGTATGTTATACTGTAGGTATCTTGCACAAAAGCAATGATTGCATATTTTAACTGAAAAAAAGGAACCATTTCCTTTTAATTGAAAGAAGCAAAAGAATATTAATGTTTAATTTTAAAATCAAAAAATTAGTGATTTGTAATTTTAGATAATGCCTTAGAAAATGCACACATTAAGTTTGTGTCCACCTTTGATGTGATTGTTTAGAAGTTTTACATATATGAAGAAATGACTAAGATAATGAAATAGAGGGCCTAAAAGTAACTAAAACTGACAAGTTAAGAGCTCTCATCAGTAAAACT
This sequence comes from Polypterus bichir lapradei, assembly GCA_026402145.1. Classification (NCBI taxonomy): domain Eukaryota; kingdom Metazoa; phylum Chordata; class Cladistia; order Polypteriformes; family Polypteridae; genus Polypterus; species Polypterus bichir. Next base: position 1,148 of record JANRMT010025978.1, on the reverse strand, counting down.
GAATAATGGAGCTTTTCCTAAATTTCCCAAAACAGCCTCGCAAGCACTCATTTTATTTGTTTGCTGCCAAGCCAAAAGAGATTTACCATGAACAGAGCAGCAAATGTACTTTGCTAGCAAACCAAGTGGGTACTGGTAAAGAGAAATGTAATAGACATGCCAAGTTTAATTAGCTCAAAACAAGCCTGCAAGGTGCTTTCTTAGAAAGAAGACATCGCTTACCTTTTGTTGCAAGTCTTACACACTGAGTTTTTGTTTCCTGTCAAAAAAACAAGAAATAAAAAATAAGCATTTTTAAGAAGTTCACAAAAACTGTGTCTTAACACATTTAAACAAAAACTTCAAGGATTAAAACAGGTCAGGGGTGCATCATGAACATTCATCTTGGTGAAGGGCAAGTATGCAGACACAAGCTGGAAAGCCAGTTTTGAACTTGTCACTTGAGGTTAATTAAAAAAAAGTAGCAGTATACTAATTTATATACCGTACAATCACAGTGCTACTTTTAAGAATGTTTGGATTCCAAACATAATTATTTTTCCATCTGGTGATACTTTGGATTAGAAATAATTTTACTAAACTAAAAAGAGCAATGCAATAAGTGTAACTTTTATATGGGGTATGAAAATCAACACACACTGAAATGAACATTTATTTATATATTTTATATACAGTATTGTCACACATGTGCACATGAGAAGCAGCTAAAAGGCCTGAGTAAGGGCAATTCCGAATCAGACCGGGATGTGGCAGAGTGCACTGACTCTTTTTCTCCTTTTCCTGCAGACTATTCACAGGAGATCCCACCTAGCCCTCTTGACATCACTTCCGGGTCCGAGCCTATGAAAGACCACCTTGCCGGCTCCGGCCCCTGCGATGTCATGTCCGGGCTTGAGCCTATGGTTGAAGACCCTTATGAGCCGGACCCCATTGACCTCACTTCCTGTCTTCCCCTTTAAAAGCCTCCACCTTTTCTCTATCCCCTCAGTTCTGTTTTGGACTCTGTTTTGTGCACATCAGTGCTGCTTACATTTTTGCAACTTTGCAGCCAGGATACCAAATATACGGGTGGCTACCCCAAACCTTGCTATGACTCAAAGTGGAGCTTCTAACAGTATGTACAGGGTGGTCCAGATCTAATTATGCAA
>JANRMT010025968.1:0-11495 GCA_026402145.1 Polypterus bichir lapradei | reverse complement strand
AAAAAAAATCCTATTGTTATTGGCATATTATACATTGATGGAGTTTTATAAAATAATTTAAACACTGCTTAATACTAAAATACATAAATACAAAAGCAATTAGATGAAATAAATGAAAATTTAACCTCAGTTTACTTTTTAATAACGTCTTTGTTTTTCACAATCGTAGATACCGTCGTTCTCAGGCAAATGGTATGCAACAGCCATGTCCCGGATACGCATGCCACCTTCATACTTTTCAACAATCAATTCAAATTTACGTGAAAAAACACAAAATCACATTTTGACGATGTTCGTTTGCTGTATGCTCCCATCTGCTGTCGGGGAGCCCTTGAACCCTACACCGTCGATAATGTGCCTCACTGCTAAGCTCATTGGTAACAACAAAGCAAGGGGATGGTGAAAAAGTGCAAAGTGCTTTTATTAAAACAATCAACAAAACAAGGTGTTCAAATTAAAGTGCAGTCTCCAAAGTTCCAATAAATAATCCATAAAATCAGAAGTGAAACGTGGAGGTTAAAAACAATAGAAAAAAGTCTTCTTAAAAACAAGAAGGTTAAAATACATCAGGAAGCATTCTTTAAAATGAAAAAACCAAGAAGAAGCCCAGTGCCTTTTTACCTGGCGGCCCCCCTGCTTCCCAACAGGTGAGTCGCCCTACTTGCAGCTGACCTTCACTCTGCCTACTTCAGCTACTACTTGCGCTCTCTCTCTCTCTCGCTTGCAACCTCCCATCTGTTCTTTCTTTTTTCTCCCTTTCTAGCTGACTCGCGCTTCTATTTATCAAGATAAGCAGCCCCAGGAACAATCACGAATGTGGATGGTCTTTCACCTGTGCACTTAGGTGAGAAACGCCCACATCGCGAATCGCCCTGAGAACCGCTTCAGCCACACAACCACCACGCCCCCTCACCAAGCCGCGAGCCCGGTGATTATTTATTTTAAAACTGGGCTTTGACAGGAGCTGTGGACCCGCTATACCACACACGTGAAAATTCACAGTGAGTTATAGCGCGGGTTGTTCACTGATGCTCATGGGCAGTCGTGGCTTTGTCTCGAGAGAGATAAACAAGGGTAGCGTGCGGTGTTCTAGCACACGAGTCATATTCCAAACAAAGGTCGTATACTAAGCAAAATTTTTCGTGTCCAAATAGGACGTATACCAAATTAGACTTATTCCAAAGCAGACGTATACCGAGGTACCACTGTATATAGATATAGATATACTGAGTATATACATAAAATATAAGTTCTAGTACCTTGCATAACTGAATAACCCTTATGGAACAATAACAATTCAATACATTTATGGTCACTACAGTATTTGGATTTAATAATCTTCATGTGGGAAAAGGCTGACTTGCATAAATAAGTAGAACCGAATAATGCAGTCAAGGAGGTAGCACATTTCCTCATGTTTGGGTAATTGTCCTCTGTGAGCAAGTTCCAAAACTGTCCATGATTCACATACTTCAACTGAATGTCATCCTGTAGTGTCAAAATCTCATCCACTGTAGACGAGTTTTAGCTGAAACAGTGTTGCAATTTTTGATGCGAGTGAATCACCCTCAACATCTTCCCTAAATGGATAGCACTTAAATGTAGTGATTGGCTCAAGTAAAGCTCAAAGTCTGACAGACAGTTTTCAATCTACTCTGTGTAGTGTATGCTGTCAGGTTACGCACACGCCTTCCATTGCGTCTCCAGCTCTGACGCGAGGTTTTGGATGTTCCCCAAATCAAGACGCTAAAAAATGACAGCTGTCCAATTAACTGCGATTTTAGTTACCTCTCCTTTGTTTTTCTCAGATCGCTTTTCGGGAGGAACTCAGTTTTGTAGTTTTTATGAACAGTTCGAAAGTGCCTTTCCACATTTTCCTTCTTTGGAATAGCAATGATAGATTGACAGATCAGACAAACGCACTTCGATTGTGACATTGTGAGAAAAAAAATCCTCTTCCAATTCCACATCCAGCCCATACCCTCCCCAAACAATTTTTTTTAAATCACTTCTTTAGTCGATATAAATTGGAAGGCTAACTAAATCACAGCCGGAGTTTTGCAGTAGCTTGCGCGGTTGATCGTGCATGTGGTATGACCAGTGTGTTAGAAGAAAAGAGATCTCAGACTAGCCGCCCTGTATGTCAATCAAGTGGCAAATGCCTTAGGGAGGATATACAGTGCATCCGGAAAGTATTCACAGCGCATCACTTTTTCCACATTTTGTTATGTTACAGCCTTATTCCAAAATGGATTAAATTCATTTTTTTCCTCAGAATTCTACACACAACACCCCATAATGACAACATGAAAAAAATTTACTTGAGATTTTTGCAAATTTATTAAAAATAAAAAAAACTGAGAAATCACATGTACCTAAGTATTCACAGCCTTTGCTCAATACTTTGTCAATGCACCTTTGGCAGCAATTACAGTCTCAAGTCTTTTTGAATATGATGCCTGCCTCAATCTTGGCACATCTATCCTTGGGCAGTTTCGCCCATTTCTCTTTGCAGTACCTCTCAAGCTCCATCAGGTTGGATGGGAAGCGTCAGTGCACAGCCATTTTAAGATCTCTCCAGAGATGTTCAATCAGATTCAAGTGTGGGCTGTGGCTGGGCCACTCAAGGACATTCACAGAGTTGTCCTGAAGCCACTCCTTTGATATCTTGGCTGTGTGCTTAGGGTCGTTGTCCTGCTGAAAGATGAACCGTCGCCCCAGTCTGAGGTCAAGAGCACTCTGGAGCAGGTTTTCATCCAGGATGTCTCTGTACATTGCTGCAGTCATCTTTCCCTTTATCCTGACTAGTGTCCCAGTCCCTGCCGCTGAAAAACATCCCCACAGCATGATGATGCCACCACCATGCTTCACTGTAGGGATGGTGCCTGGTTTCCTCCAAACGTGACGCCTGGCATTCACACCAAAGAGTTCAATCTTTGTCTCATCAGACCAGAGAATTTTGTTTCTCATGGTCAGAGTCCTTCAGGTGCCTTTTGGCAAACTCCAGGCGGGCTGCCATATGCCTTTTGCTAAGGAGTGGCTTCCGTCTGGCCACTCTACCATATAGACCTGATTGGTGGATTGCTGCAGAGATGGTTGTCCTTCTGGAAGGACATCCTCTCTCCACAGAGAGGTGACAGAGTGACCATCGGGTTCTTGGTCACCTCCATAACTTAAGGCCCTTCTCCCCCGATCACTCAGTTTATATGGCCAGCCAGCTCTAAGAAGAGTCCTGGTGGTTTCGAACTACTTCCACTTATGGATGATGGAGGCCACTGTGCTCATTGGGACCTTCAAAGCAGCAGAATTTTTTCTGTAACCTTCCCCAGATTTGTGCCTCGAGACAATCCTGTCTTGGAGGTCTACAGACAGTTCCTTTGACTTCATGCTTGGTTTGTGCTCTGACATGAACTGTCAACTATGGGACCTTATGTAGACAGGTGTGTGCCTTTCCAAATCATGTCCAATCAACTGAATTTACCACAGGTGGACTCCAATTAAGCTGCAGAAACATCTCAAGGATGATCAGGGGAAATAGGATGCACCTGAGCTCAATTTTGAGCTTCATGGCAAAGGCTGTGAATACTTAAGTACATGTGCTTTCTCAATTTTTTTATTTTTAATAAATTTGCAAAAATCTCAAGTAAACTTTTTTCACGTTTTCATTATGGGGTGTTGTGTGTAGAATTCTTAGGAAAAAAATGAATTTATTCCATTTTGGAATAAGGCTGTAACATAACAAAATGTGAAAAAAGTGATGCGCTGTGAATACTTTCCGGATGCACTGTATGATGTACCAATGTTTTGAATGCCTAACTTAGTGATCTACCGGTCGATCACGATCGACGCATTGGGCACCCCTGTCCTAGGTAGTCCTGTTAGGTGTGCATTAATGTAGTCTTCAAAAAACAACTGCATTAATTTTTCTGCATTTCAGTATTTTAAAAGAGGTTGAACTCTTGTCATATTTAAGACTAGGGGTCTTTGCACTCTGCTCGCTTCACTCACCAACCAACCCCCCCCAACCAGCACTACACACCATTGTGAAGAGGGGCCTGGACGCGGCTGCTCCACCGAAAATCCTAGTAAATGGTAATACAATGGCAAACAATTACATTTTTTTTTTTAAACCTCCTCTTTGCTCGATCAGCAGCTGGCTTACTGCTGCTGCTGTGCTGCGTGATCTGCACTTCATTCGCCTACCCCTTCATCCTCCACCAGCGCTACGTGCTGTTGTAAAGAGGGGGGCTGAACGCCCTCCAAGGAGATGCGGACGATCCTCTGAAACCACTCTTAAATGATGATACAGTGTTATTTTTTTTTTTTTTTGCCTCCTTGCTCGATCAGCTGCTGCCGTGATTTGCATTTCATGGAGTGCTTTGAACATTTAAAAGCATGTACAGCACCTGTCCTTTTGTCTTACTGCCTTGTCTGTCTTGTCCCCCAGATATCCTCAAACACTATGCAGTCTCTTTTCACTGTTGTTATTTCACCAAATAATTTCTGTTTGTTTGCGTTAATGTGATCTTTACTCTCATTTTTTTGAGATTTTCAAATTTTCCAACTTCCATTATCTCTAACCTGCTCTGCATGTGTATTACGGGACTTGCTTCCAATGGTTGTGAATATGACATGACTTGTCCATCTTGCAGGACGTGAAAATGTCTCTCTGTCTCTCTTCAAAAGATCACGTCTCGTCACGAGATTTTTTTTTTTTTTAATAATGGAGAAATAAGCACAGTCTTAGTAATATGGTTAACATGTGCAGGAAGATTTAAATATGCTTCCATAATAATTCCTTTATATGTGGCTTGATTTGTGAAATAATTTGATGAAGTTAATTTCTAAGACTCTGACTTTTTTTGACTGCTCTCTTATGTCATAATATGTGGAAATCACAAAAATGTACAATTTATAAATATCTCCTTTCTAGAATGTGTTTTTAAAGAATTACCATTTGTAATATTATTTTTTAAAATATAGATCAATGCCTTTATTGTATGCTGTCTTTCATTCTAGATTTTGGATATTGTCAATCAACTCTCACAAAATCTCTTCTTATTGAATTTTTAGTTCTCTGACTTCTTGCTCTGTTCTTAACCTTGTCTCCAGTTCAGTAATATTATTTTGATGCTAGTTTAGTTGACTTACTAGTTCTGACCTTGAATCTTCTGACCATATTTTCTCTGTGTATCTTATTTTCCAATAATGACAGAACAGCTGCCAATAACTAAAATGTATGTGTTTTTTCTTTGCTTTTTAGCAATACACATCCATACTGAAATACATGTAAGACATTTTTAAAGAGGATTTAGAACTTAATGGCCATCTGTTGTTATTGATAAGTAAAATTGTGCATCATGTACATCCTGTAGCATTGGTAAATTTAACATATATTATAAAATAATCTGACCAGGATCAGGAATAGGAGCATGAATATTGATAATAACACTGGGCCAGAATTGATTCCTGTGGCACTCTGTACACAATATTGTGAATTTTTGAGATTGAATTTTAAGTAATGAAGATTTTTTTTTTTTTACATTTATCCAGCTTAAAACACTGTTAGAAAGACCAACCCATAGTCTAAGACAGTGGTTTCCAAACTCAGTCCTGGGATTGTTCACACCAACTTCTGTTTTTAATTGGACTCCTAGCCTAATTAAGTGAGCTGTTATTTCTGTTTTGTGTCAATATCATAAATACAAAAGTAAGTTTGGTAAAAGTTAAAAAAAAAAAATGTTCTGTGTATTATGATGCACGAATCACTGTCTTGCACCCCAAAACACGAGGCTGAGTCTCAGCTCAGTACTTTAGCAAACCTAGCCTTTTTAGCTTGAAACAGGAACAGCATGGTTATTTATTGTAGTGGGATCTACCACTCTCCTATACACAGACACAGCAGTCAGGCAGGGTCGTAGCAAGGTTAGTGGCCAGGTAATACTGTTTCCTGCATTTATAGTGTTCTTTGCATCATCCATCGATGACAAGCGCTTATAGCACAACTGCTATCGGCTCGTAAAAGAGTTCAGAAACCTCACCCCCCCCACCCCCCAAGCTTTGCCCAGCCAGGAGGAAACAGAATGTCAGCATTGGTGTGTACAGCCATGGGACGGTGGCAAACATGACCACCGAGTGACCCAGGCGTTCATATCCTTCTGTTTGTACAGCCATTGCAGTGGGGCGTGGTCAGTCACCAGGGTAAACCATCATCCCCAGATGTAGTAGCAGAGGGCCTCCACCACCTACTTAACACTATAATCCCTGAAGCCTACAAAAAAAACTTATAATCCTGGGCCACCTTAAATTCCTTCACACCTCTCCATCAGCGTCTTTTGTTTACAGTCAGCACAAGCAGTTTTCTCAGCTCAAGTCTGTTTACCTGCATGTCAGTTGCTTCGAGTTGTATAGAGTAAATACTATATCGTTATTTGGAACACATGCATTTCATGTGTGTTCCGTGTCTGTTTTAAAACATCGTTAAAACAGAAAAGATTTTCATGTTTTAGTAATAATTGACAAAATGTAGATATGAAGTGTATAATGTGTGAAGCCTGAAGTCCAAATACCAAATAAACACTTTCACAAAAGGTACAAGTATAACAAAACAAGAAACTTTTATTTAAGAATATAACTGCAGAAACAGAACCTGCGATAGGGTGCGACATTGACACGCCTTTAATATGACCGCTTTGGTGGCATAATGGTAAGAACTGCTAATCCTTAATCAAAAGGTCATAAGTTTGACTCTGAATGACTCATTTTTGAGAAGTGAGCTGATCTTATTCTTACTATTTTAAAATAACATAAATTTGATTTGAGTCTGTAATACCCAATGTAAATGTTTGGTACTTGTAAAGGTTAGCTTTGTTCTTTTGTTTTTTTCATTTAGTTTTATTCTTCTAGTCATGTTCCCGCTCCCTCCGATGTGACACTGCTGTTTTCACATAAAGGCGCACTATAACAGGGGTGAACTCAGATGATGGGGATGAGGGTTTTACATTGGAGAAAGAATGCACGTCACACATTGGCCGTCGCTGTACTTTGTGTATGTACACGGGAAGCTCCGCAGTCTACTTGTGACTTTACGCTGTAGGAAGATAAGTAAATAAATCAAGGTAAATAGATAAATAACATTCGATCTCACTTTTCTATACAAAGTACAGCGACGGCAGCATCAATCTGCAGCTATAGACTCTTCAGTACGCAAGCAACTCTCCATGCTAGTGTTTAGATCTGGACGGTGTATGTGCCCAAAAAAGAAGTCTGACTGCATTCTCGTGCCATTACTTGTGAAATGAAGTGTCAACATGCACTTTTTGTGGCATTACACATGTATTTTTTGAGCATGCTCGTGTCCATCAAACACAGGCAGCTCTGCAGTCTACTTGTGACTTTACACTGTAGGAAATATGTAAATAAATTAAGGTAAATCTATATATATAAAATTCTTTTCATGTTTGAAACGGAAATTACGTATAACCACGCGAAACGGAAATTACGTATGACAACAGAACATATTATAATACAGGAACTAATCTAATAAGCCAACTAAACTAATAAGCCATTTTTATATCGTCTTTACAAATTGTTATTATTTGTGTGAGAGTTATTTTACTGATATTGAAAAGAAGTAAACACAAACACGCCAGTCTATACCATAGAATTGCGCCCCGCGTCGTCCTCTCCTCTGGACTCCAGCACTGAGCTGTCCGCCGCCAGGCGCGTTCAGACAGAGATTTATTCGTCCATGTGATTGTCACGGAAACTGCCACATTATAACTTTTTCTAATTGGCAGTACTTGATAGTAGAAGAGATGAGGAAAACAGCGTTCTGTCTTTCTACATTCAAGGTTGGTTTTGTGATTAATTCTTTTAAGAAGATGGAGGGTTTACATCTAAGAAGATATACCCACCTCTTCATGTTACATTTTGGACTTAGGAATTGTTTGGACTTTCTGCCCGTTAAGCATGGAAGGGCAGCGTCCACATTTCTCAGAATAATTTTTCTCATAAGTCACAGGCACATAGTGCAATGATGTCAGGCAGAAATTTGCAGGATCGCATAGAAAATGTAATTTCTATACCACAGCAGATGTGTAGCGCCTTTCACAAGGGATCTGCTACCGAGAGATGATCGAAATACATTTAAGCTGCTGTTAGTGCTACTTACCTGTTGTGTTATAGCGCCTTTAAAATGTACTTTACCCAAAAGCACTCCAGTACTGCTCAATGTATCTTTACTTCTTAAATGTTAATGTTGTACTGTTTAATAATTTATATACTACATTTTATTTTTTTCCCTTGCACTCAGTGAGCGAAGCCACTGGGTAATCAACTAATAGGTAAATAACATTCGAAGATCACAGCATCGTCGGCAAAGTCACGATCCGTGAATTTTTCTTCACCAACAGATGTCTCACAGCTGCTGGATCCCAGGACCTTGGCGATCACCCTTCCCTTTCCAGATAAGGATGACAAGTCCCGTTTTCCAGTCAGTTGGGATGATGCCAGGAGGACATATTGCTTGCAATGCCAGGAGGATAGCCTTATCACCAGCCTGGAGAAGTTCACGCCGGATACCACAGATCCCTGCAGCCCCCCCCACCACCCCCCAGCTGGTTCACCACCTGTGCAATCTCAGTGAGATTGGGTGGTTCACAGCTAATTGGAGGATCAGCCTCAAGAACCGTGGACCCAGAGATATCCAACGTCCTAGCTGGAGGATCATCTTTGAACAACTGCTCAAAGTAGCCAGACCAGCGGTTCACAACTAGAGTGTCATCCATAAGGACCGTTCCATCAGCTGCCCTGGCTGTGACTCTCCGAGGAACAGATTTAGATGTGCGTAATGCTACGATTCCTCTGTAAGCAGGACGTGGGTTGCTAGACCACAGATGGTGTGTCACTTGCTCACAGATTCCTCTAACAAATGCCTCTTTATCTGCCCTCAGAGCCTGAGGGCAGATGGACCACAAGGTGCATACTAATTCAGTGTGGACAGGAACAGTCAATAAAACTGAATAAAAAAAACAATTTCAAGTGAAAATGAGATACCAAGAAGGCAGATTCACCAGTGTTTGTGTCTGTCTTTTACCAGCTTTTATCCATCCAGATCACACAATTTCCAGTTCCACTGTTTCAAAACACCACTCACATCTGCAGTTATTCTCAATTTGAAATAAAAAATAAATTTTACAAGTACTACAAATTTACACCGGCTGTTACAGACACAAATCAAAAGTATGTTTTTATTGTATAATACTAGCAAAATACCCGCGCTTCGCAGCGGCAAAGTACTGCCTTAAAAGTTTTATTAAGAAGAAATTTAAATCTTTTTAAACTGAGGGAAAATATACCAATAATTATTTGTTAAGGATCTCTTTGTATACCACATTGTGAGTTCGGCCCTCTGGTTGTAATATGACCAAGCTGTGCGCTGAGCTTACTCTTAAGCATGCAACGTACAGTTGGCCATGTGAACAGTAATCTTGTTTCAAATCTCACAGCTTGGATTGCTGCTGTCATAATCGGTTTGAGTTTCATGGTTTGTTTCAATTAAGACAGTATTTGTAGGACTTGTGTTGAAGAGACATTCGGCATCTGTCAAGTGCTGTAAGTATACAACCAGTTTCATCGATAACTTCACATCAAGCTTTTGAGAGTTTAAACATTCATAAACATCAAAGTGTCCACTACTGAAATTGTCACCTGTGAATCTAAGATGTTGAAGAGGCATTGGCGGTTGTCGAAAGGTGTAAAATATTTGGCCATTTCGGTACACTTGAAAGCGACAACCGAACAATTCAGTGGCAGCCATCAACTCACATGCAGATGCATAGGTGAAGGGCTTAAGCATTTCATTCTTATAGTGCTCCTGTGTAGTATAATTATCTCCTGTACCATCATCAGTCCACACCTTGAACCTGTCCCAGTCATTCAATACACAAGACACAAAGTTCCTCCAGATATCAAGAGTGAGCCTGATATGGCCGTGCAATATGTAACAAAGAGAATGGAAAAGGCAGGTGCCATCTCTGGGCATGGAAACCACTTGGTAAGTGACAGTTCTTTGATCAATGGTGATTACCTCGATAGACATGTTAATGCGAGTACGTTTGGAATGATAAAGAAAATGGGTGCCTGAACAATGTAAAGTAAGTCTAAAATATGTACACAATAACTATAATCGTAATAGATGAACAATAAAACAGAGGAGAAGCCGTGGATTAAATAAAAAGGCTGTAGTTATCAGCAGGGAGACGTGAATCCCGTGGTGAAGCAAGGAAGGGGATGTAGAGACTGGAGCGACGGACGGCCTTATATAGGCAGGCCGCCAACAACGTGGGAGGCGTTTGGATGGGGGACCCAACACCGCCTCACACGGTGACTGAGCTGCAGGCTATGGACGTATATATGTACTTAAGTAGGATTCAGTTAGCGTGGGGAACCCGCATATCAAATTTCTTAAAGATGGGCCAATAAGTAACAAAGACTGTTGAAAAGTTCAATATGGCGGCCGAAAGTGGCATCATACCACCGAAATAAGTACCAAATTTCAGCCTTCTACCTACATGGGAAGTTGGAGAATTAGTGACGTTGGAAAGTTCAATATGGTGGCTAAAAGTGGCGTCATACCACCGAAATAAGTACGTACATTGGTTTTGGTTAGCGCAGGGAAGCCGCCTACCTAATTTCGTGAAGATGGGGCCATAAATAAGAAAGTTCAACATGGAGGACGTTGTTGACCGTTATGCGTAGAATTTCGAAATGAAATATGCTTAACTTTTGTAAGTAAGCTGTAAGGAATAAGCCTGCCAAATTTCAGTCTTCTACCTACACGGGAAGTTGGAGAATTAGTGATGAGTCAGTGAGTGAGTGAGGGCTTTGCCTTTTATTAGTATAGATCTATACTAATAAAAGGCAAAGCCCTCACTGACTCACTCACTCACTCACTCACTCACTGACTGACTCATCACTAATTCTCCAACTTCCCGTGTAGGTGGAAGGCTGAAATTTGGCAGGTTCATTCCTTACAGCTTCCTTACAAAAGTTGGGCAGGTTTCATTTCGAAATTCTAAGTGTAATGGTCATAACTGGAAGCTGTTTTTCTCCATTTACTGTAATGGAGATGAGCTTCAATGCCGTGGGGGCGGAGTTTCGTGTGACATCATCACGCCTCCCACGTAATCACACAGTACGTATAAAACCAGGAAGAGCCCCAAAAAGCGCTCAAGAAAACATGCATTATATAATTGAGAAGGCAGCGAAACAATATGAAGCGAGCGAGTGACATATACAACCATATTCATGAGTTCTGCTACTTCGGAAACAAAGCACGATGTAAACCTAAACTTTAAATTAAGCTCATAGACAGGCTGCCATTGGCGTTTGTAATTTAGTGCCTGCCCATATAAGGCCGTCCGTCAGCGGCAATCCAATAGAAACACTGCCACTAAATATTCACGGGTGAAGGACTGTGCTTATGCAGAGGA
>JANRMT010025948.1:0-13467 GCA_026402145.1 Polypterus bichir lapradei | reverse complement strand
AATAGTTAAAAAGGTTTTCCTTGTTTTTAAAACCACCCTTGAATGATTCTGAATCATCTTTATAATCCTCAGTGCTGTCCCATCTCATACTGTCGCTTCACTAAATTATTCTTGTCCAAATTTAGTACACAATATTCACGGAGACTTTTGGCTTCACGGCAGCCTCTCCGTTCCAAAGCAGCCTGATGAATGTCTGCAGTTCTCGTGTTCTCCCCGTGGCCTGTGATGGACGAACACCCAGTGCTTTGGTGGAGGTTTGGGGCTCTGGATTGTCCACTCCATGTCTGCTTCATCCCTTTATGGTGGACCTGAGGAGACAAAACAGTCCTCAGTGGTGATGTGAACAGTAAAAAACTGAAGTATTTGTGAATTAACACATTTCTGTAAAATTAAATAATCATTGTATGCAAAAAAGACTTTATTTCTTAATTTTTTATTCTGAGGTAGGAGTACACCAGTAAACGTGACTCATAAATTGTGTTTTGAGGTATTATGGTCTGCACTGTATAAGACGATTCCTGATGGACTCTCAGCTCTTTTATTTCTGCTCTGCTCAGCTGATGCTTTACTTGTTCCATTTTAAGAGTTGCCCCCTCATTTCAGACCCCCTTGTGTATTATGATGTGGTGGTCCGCACTTCTGCCCTTTTCATTTAGTGTTCTTGTTCCAGTCCTTCGCCCGGTCACTGCCGGTGTTGAATCTCCATGTTCTCTCTTTGCATGTGTGGCTTTTACTCTTCAGGACGGCAGAAGACTTTTATTATCCCAGAGGGAAATTTGTGAGCAGCAGGAATGTGTGACAGAATCGAATTGTCCTTCCTTACCACTTGTTTGTGATGGCGGTCAGTGAGAGAAGGCTGCTGCAGACCCCCACTTTCACCGTTCGTTTTAATGATGAAAGATTTACTAAACCACATTCATCATCCATCTTCTAAACCCGCTTATCCAGAGCAGGGTCCCGATTCGATACTCTCCTATTCTTCTAGTTAGAAAAGCAGATGGCTCATGACGATTCGTTCAGGACCTCTGCGGAGTAAAAGCTGCTCTACACCCTAGGACTCCTACAGTCCCGAATCCTTCTCTCTACAGTCCCGTCCACTGTTATGTATTTTTCTGTTACTGATTTTGCGAATGCCTTCTTTTCAATTCCTGTTCACCCCGACTCCCAATTCTGGTTCGCATTCACTTTTAAAAGGAAGTTTTGGACCTGAACTGTGAGGGTGCAGGGATATACAGAGACTTTGTGTACGTGTATGTGTATGTGTGTGTGTGTGTGTGTGTGTGTGTGTGCATGCGCGTGTCCGTGTGTGTATTATCAAGAATTAGAAAAGATAAAAATTGAAAGGTTATTGGCCAAAGGGGGGTAGTGTCCTGGTGCAATACGTAGCTGAGTTGCTTTTATGCTCTGAGGCTCAGGAATAATGCAAAGAAGACACAAAGGCTTTGTTGGTCTTCCTAGCGGAAATCAGGCACAGGGTGACCCGGGAAAAAGTTGATTAAAGGAAAGTGAAATACCTGGGTCATGATTTGACTGCAGGGGGGTGTGCACAGTCTGCAAGGTGGAAAGTTCTGTTCATTCTTGGAATGTTAGGATATTACCGGCAATGGGTTAAAAAAAAATAAAAAGATTTTTGCTGAAAAAGCAGTCACTCCAAGATCTAGCAACCTCTTTGAATTTGGCTTTGACTGATAAAATTTCATGGATGGAGCAGGCTGAGAAGGCTTTAACACATGGCCTGGGCAAGGTAGGACCACACTGGTCCTTGTGCAATCACTGTTTGACAGCTCCCTGTGGCAGCCATCACAGAACCTAACATGGAAGTTCCATGGCCCCCCAACTCTCATACTGTTGAGTTTGGCTGTCCACATGAATGAGGGAATATTAAGATTGTCATACTCTCCAGGATTGTAAAACATTAGAACACTCTAGACGAGAACAGGCCATTCAGCCCAAAAAAGTTCGTCAGTCCTATCATAGTGGACTCTAAGCTATCGACTTCCCGACAGTGTTCAAAAGCCATTAAGAAGGCTAACAGAATGTCAGGTTATATAGCGCCTTGATGTGTGGAGTACAAGTCACAGGAGGTGACACTCAGGCTTTATAACGCACTGGTGAGGCCTCATCTGGAGTCCTGGGTGCAGTTTTGGTCTCCAGGCTACAAAAAGGACCAGAGAAGAGCGACTAGGCTGATTCCAGGGCTACAGGGGTTGGGTTATGAGGAAAGATTAAAAGAGCTGAGCCTTTACAGTTTAAGGAAAAGAAGATTAAGAGGTGACATGACTGAAGTGTTTAAAATTAGGAAGGGAATTAGTACAGTGGATCGAGACTTGTATTTTAAAATGAGTTCATCCAGAACACGGGGACACAGTTGGAAATTTGTTAAGGGGAAATTTCGCACATTAGGAAGTTTTTCATTACACAAAGAACGATAGACACTAGGAATAAGCAACCAAGTAGTGTGGTAGACAGTAAGACTTTAGGGACTTTCAAAACTTGACTTGATGTTATTTTGGAAGAAATAAGTGGACAGGACTGGCGAGCTTTGTTGGCTGAATGGCCTGTTCTCCTCTCGAGTGTTCTAATGTTCTAATGTTCAAGCAATTGGAGCAGGCAATACATTTTATTCAGAAATTACAGATTATAACATTCTTAAATGTTCTTAATATGCCCAGAAAGAGAAAGCAAATAAAAAGGTAATTGGGTATGCTAATCTGAGATACAAGCTGGCTATCTGAGGAGCTGTCACAGATGATGCATCGCCGACACAACTGAATGTTTGAGGCTTTTCAGTCTCTTAATGGCTGTGTGGCTGTGATTGTTCTGCTTCTGTTATTTTCTGTTTTATTTTCCTCTCTTCAATTCAGCAGATGATAGAATGGATATTTTCACTTTAACTCTTTTAGGGTGGATGTTGACTTTTGTCGACAGGAGGGGTTGAGGGCGCATATCAACAAAAGTCAACATCCAGGGGTAGATGGCAACAATCAGCTGTTAATGGTGACAACACTCACTGTTATGTTAAAGGTATTCTCTCTTTGCTTGGAGGGATGTTAGACTCATTGACTCAGCATCTAAACCCTGCATGTGCGTGAGTTATTAAACATAAACAAAGGCAAGATGGCATCGACATCTCATGAGGGAGCAAAGCGAGCACAGAAAACAAAATACTCAGAAAATGATATTTTGCACATTGTCGCTGAGTCGAACTCTGATTTTTCAGAATGTGATTTTGTTGAAAGTGATCAGAAGAATTGAGCAGGACAGTGAGGAACTGGCATCAGCTGATCAGACCCCAGCCGATGCCATCTTAGCTGATTGGCTACCAGCTGAGCACATTCGCGCAGCTGATGCACCTACGGCAAGGTTCACATTGGAGGAATACCCAGACATCGATCCACAGGACCCAACCTGGCTACCAGAGTTCAGAAGAAGGCACGGCTTGCTGTTGGACACGACGGATTACCAGCCGCTGGACTACTTCAGGCTGCTCTCTCCTGATGCTGCTTTTCAGCTACTGTCAGACGAGACAAACGGGTATGCAGAGCAATTTTTTTGAATTGCGGGGTGCCCTTGCACCACATTCTCATTCTTCAAAATGGAAAACCACAACAAAAGATGAGATGAAGGGCTTTGTGGCTTTACAAATAGAGATGGGACTAGACTGGCAAAATAACTTCAGGGAGCATTGGTCCAAACGTGTTTTGTCCCCTGGTGGCTTTGGACAGGTTATGCTGCGTGATGATAGGTACGAGCTACTGCAAAGTTTTATTCACTATAACCCCATGTATAAAGTTCAGCCCCTGCTTGACATTGTGGAGCCAACATATAAACAATTTTATCAGCCTGGCCGTGACTTGTCTGTGGATGAATCTATGATAAAATACAAGGGATGCCTCTTTTTCTGCCACTATATGCCAGACAAGCCCACAAAGTATGGCATAAAGGATTTTGTACTGGCAGAAGCAAACACTAGTTTCTGCCTGAAAGTAATCACATATACAGGAAAGTATTCCTGTCAAAGAGAGAACTGTCCCTTGACAAGTCAGGTTGTGCTGGAGCTGCTTCAGGGCTGTGAACATTTGGGTCATGTTGTGTACATTTGGACAATTTCTATACATCACCAGAATTGTTCATGGAGCTACAGAGCAGGGGAATTGGAGCTTGTGGCACAGTGAGGGTGAACAGGAGACACAGGCCTGCACAGGCTGAAGATGAATAGAGGTGACAATACGGTTTACTTGCGGGCAGAAAACTTGGTGGCTTGGCATGGCATGATGTCAACTGGGTGACTTGCCTCTCTACAGTACACACCAACAATATATTTGAGAAAGTTATTTGTCAAAAGGGAAACCCAGTAGGTAGGAAGCTGGACAAGCCAGTTGCACTTGAGGAGTATAACAGTAAAATGGCTGGAGTTGATCGACAGGATCAGATGCTGGGGTTACACACTTACGGCTATAAGTCCACCAAGTGGTACCACACCGTCTACCATCGGATGCATGAGATTGCACTTACAAATGGCTATATAATGTTCAAGCAGGCAAACAGTGACAACACTATGACTGTGGCAGATTTCTGCATGAAGGTGGTTGACAGCTTGCTGGCAGGGTGTGTTGCAGTGCCTTTGGCAAAGCGAGGAAGGCCATCACAAAGAGCAGTGCCAGGCAGGCTGACTGAGCGCCACTTTCCTGCAACATATGAGGACAAAAAATACAAACCTGACTGTGTTGTAATAATAATTAGACTTGGGAGAAAAAAAACAAAAACAAAAAAAATCAGCCCTAAAAGAGTTAAGCTGATGAGTTTTTAAAGCTTGTGAGGACCAAGTTGAACACTTCTAGCCCCTCTCTGTCTAATGTTATTTTCACAGATCGTATCAGTACATGTCGATGAGGTGAGCATGATCAAATATAATCAGTGGTTCAAGAGCTTCACTTTTACACATGTGGAAACTCCAAATAAATGTTTTAAAGTTTTGACCTTCTAAATCCTACTTGTCTGCAAAAGATGTCTGTCTGCTCTTCTGACTGCAGAAAAAATCCCCTCTGTGCAAAACGGCCCTCTGTCTGTAGCAGCACATCCTCCTTCTATCTGTAGACGAGCTGCTCCATGGAAAGCACACTTACAGTTAAAACATACAGCAATAATGACATAAAAATAAAATTGAAATAATGTGATATAAAACATAATAAAATCACTTTGTACTCAGTCATATTTGATCTTTTTATGTTTTGTTCTCTCCTTGATTGTTGCAACAACACTACAAAGACAAATTCCTCACCACATTAGTGCACCAGGCCAATAAAGAGGATTCTGGGAAGGGAGACACTTCAACAACTTCATCAGTCAAACAGACGATGTAAACCGCAGCTCATCAGCCTGTGGTTAGGGGAAAGGAAGAAACGTCAGGGGAAGAAATTAAATAAAGCTCAACGCAACATGGAGAAACCTGAAATGAGAAATGACACCAGAGAGCAAAGTCGAGGAATTTAACAGAAAAGTGACTTCAGCTCTGTGTATTTATATAATGGCATTTCACCTGAACAGACATCACAATCAGGAAATACGATGAACTGAATCAAATTTAGGATCTGAGTGGACAGTCACAGCATTGTCTGGGATTAGTGACACGACTTGACACAAAGAACTTTCACGTGTTTGAAATCAACATGCTGAGGTTTATCTAAACACACCGATATAAAGCATCAAGTCTTTGTTGATGATCACTTAAAGACACTTGTGTTCAAATCGTCACTAAAGCATTCATTACAAAGAAATAAAATATCAATACACAGGAATGAGCGCACACCTTTGAATTATGTTGTTAGATTTTAAAAGTCTTACTAAGATAACTGAACACTTTCTGTGTATGAAGCAGCAGGAGCCATTGTGCTCTACAACAACCAGCAGCCTGTAGCGGTCAGAAGACGCTAAGATTCACACCGTCGTACGTGACGGTGATTTATTTATTTTATACGAGGATTACCAGGGACAACCCCAGCCTTGGCACGACACACACACACACACAACAGAGACAAAGAAAACGCGCTGGGAACTTAGACGATAAAAAGTATAATGAAATTAAATTAATTAAATGAAAACAATAATACCACCCCTGATCCCTTCGGCGATATTACAATTAACAGATAAACACGACAAACACGCAGTAAAGTCCATGTATGAAATGATCAGCGGTGAAGTTATGTCCAGTGATTTGTATGAAGCGAGGGAAATGGAAAAACACAGTCCTACCGGTAATTGCTGAAGTATGATGACAGATGAATGGTTCAGGAGCGCTCCTTCTTCCGTGAAAGCCAATGAATCCAGACAATGTCCTCAGTAACAGTACACAGGTAGACAAATGATATCCAGACCCCAACAAACAATACAATCCAGGACACGATGATATATGGCAGACAACGACAGGCAGTTCAACAGTTAAATACCAACACAAAACGACCAAAACAAACCTGTTTTTTTTTCGACACCTGCCCTCCTTTTAAATCCCTCTGGCCACCTTTGACCCCAACAGCCCCTGCAGGGACTGCTGGGCGATGCAGTTCTAACTAATGGTAGCACCGCTACAATCCCCCCCCCCAGGCCGTGGTGTACGGCCGAACCAAGGCTTGAGGTTAGCGATGTTAACGGTGTCTATTTTCTTAGTCCCCGGCAATCCTCACTCTACCGCATAGGTCACTGGTCCTTTCTTTTGGACTATAGTTGTGGATTAGCTGTGAATTTATCGGAGGCTTTAGAGAGGGGATGAGTCCTGATCCAGACTTTCTCCCCAACTGAGAATTGCACAGGCTTATGTCTCCGGTTGTACGATTGAGATTGTCTGGACTGGGACCTCACCATCCTCTCCTTTACCCGTTGTGTGATAAGTTGTAGTGTTTGCAAATGATCATGTATTGAGGTGTCTGGATTGGGTGGTTTATGATTAATTATCCTCTCTAGTGGACCGTTTAGCTGTCTGCCTAAAGCTAACAATGCAGGGGTCTCACCCGTAACCTCGTGCACCGCCGTGTTCAATGCAAACCGCAGCTCAGGCAGCCACTTTGTCCAATCCTGATGATGGTCTCCGACGAAGGATGCAATCATTGTCTTCAGGGTCCGGTTCACCCGCTCAGTGCGATTAGATTGGGGATGGTATGCTGTTGTCTTCTGGTGAACCACCCCCCATTGCTTCCAAAATCCTTCGGCCTCTGAGCTGGTAAACTGCGGGCCCCGGTCTGAGATGATGTTCTTCGGCACCCCCCATCGGGTAAAGATCTCATCCTTCAGGGTGGAACATATCTTCTTGGCTGTGGCATTAGCCATAGGGAATAGCTCCACCCATCGGGTAAAATAGTCCACAACCACCATCAGGTAGGTCTTCCGGTCCTTACTAGTGGGTAATGGTCCCATTAGGTCCATGCCTAGGCTCTCCCCCGGGGCAGTGATGGTTACTGGCTGGAGCTGTCCTGAGGGGAGACCAGGTGGGGTCTTATATTGCTGATATGTCGTATCGTCGGCCACCATGCCACCTCCAAGATTTTAAACAGTGTTTTAGTACGTCCAAGGTGACCACCGATCGGGCTGTCATGGTAATACTGTAGGAACTTGGGCACGTATGTCTACTGATAATGGTAACCCCGGTCTTTTGTTGGAACACAGCGATAGAGTGCCCCTTGAAGTTCCCTATAATGTATGCGGTCAGGCCTCCCCCCCCAAGCCCTCTCTCAACCCCTGACATACAGGACTGGCTGCTTGAGATTGAACGATTTCCTGCATGTTCAGGGGAAGATCAGGCCAAGGGTTAGAGACCGATACCGCACATACAATCGGTGCGGGCTCGTACACCCGGGATAAGGCATCGGGCACCACATTAGCACAACCCTTCCGATAGCACACCCTGAACGTGAACTGTTGGAGGCGCAAAACCCACCTTGTTAGCCTAGACGTGGTCTTCGGGCAATTGAATGCCCAGGTCAGAGCCCTATGGTCGGTGTAGACTTCAAAGGATGTCCCCTCCAGGAAGTGACACCACTTTTCCACTGCCCACATGACTGCGAGGCATTCCTTCTCGGTGGTGGAATAATTATACTCGGCGCCCTTCAGTGACCGTGAAGCATAGGCCACCACTCTCTCCTCTCCTTGATTTGTTTGAGCAAGAACGGCGCCGAGCCCAAGGTCACTTGCGTCTGTGTGGACCTGAAAGGTTAATTTGGGATCAGGCTGTGCCAGGACTGGAGGTGATATCAATGACTGTTTGAGTCTTTCAAAGGAGTCCTGGCACGTTGGTGACCACTCCCAGGGGGATCCCTTCCTCAGCAGCTGGAACAAAGGGGCGGCGATGTCGGCAAACCCATGCACAAATTTGTGGAACCACCCAGCCATCCCCAGGAAGCGCTGGAGACTTTTTACCTCCTGGGACGCTGGGTAGTCCAAGATGGACTTAATTTTCTTTGGGTCTACCCGGACCCCGTCTGCCGACACCATATGGCCGAGGAAGTTCAGATGGTCCTGTAGAAATCTACACTTCGCAGTGTTGAGTATCAGATGAGCCTTCTGCAGACGCTGGAAGATGTGATCAAGGTCCTTCAGATGTTGTGAGACAGATGGGGAGAATACGATGATGTCATCAATGTACACAAAACAGGTCTTTCCAATGAGTCCCCGGAGGACCTGCTCCATTAGCCGTTGGAATGACGCCCCAGCATTTTTAAGTCCAAAGGGCATCACCCGAAACTGGAACAACCCCTCCGGGGTGATGACGGCGGTCTTCTCCATACTACTCTTCCCCATCCTCACCTGCCAATACCCGGACTTCAGATCAAGGGAGCTGAAAACCGCTGCCCCATGCAAAGACTCCACTACCACTAGAATTACCAGAGCCCACGAAAAAACCCGGCCTACCTTAAGTCCCTTCACACCTCTCCATCAGCGTCTTTTGTCTTGTAAATGTGTCGATAAGTCCAAGCAGCCTGCTATACCATCCCCCACCCCCACCGCCTCAGAATGGGCAAGAAGTTCTCCCAGTTCCTGCCTTAATTGATTATATGGGAGTGAGCTACCCAGAATTGTACGGGGAAATAATTTGATGTGTGTTCTGTGTCTACAACAATCTGTGTAAACACATTGTTAAAACAGAAACGTTTTCATGTTTTAGTAATAAATTACAAAATATACAACAAAATACGACAGCTTCTATGGTGCAGCGGTTAAAACTGACAACTTGTAATCCAGAGCTCCCTGGCAAAATTAGCATTTTGAGTAGTGAGCTGCTCTTATTGTTAATATTATACAATAAAAACATACATTTGATTTGTGTCTGTAACAGCCGCTGTAAATTTATAGTAGTTGTAAAAGTTAGCATTTGTTTTTTCACTTTTATTCTCTCCGTCAAGATCACAATATAACACCCATCCGCACCACCCCAGATCTGACGTGGTTACTTTTTATCTGAAACTGGGAACTAGAAATTCTCTGGTCTGGAGGGATAAAAGCTGACACAGAAACGCTGGTGAATCTGCCTCCTTCATATCTCACTGTTACTTGATTGTTTTTATTCAGTTTTATTGAGTGTTCCTGCTCACGCTGAATTAGTAGGTGCCTTATGGTCCATGATGTCATAAGCTGCACTGACAAAAAAACAGAGACATAGGTATATATGATATTTGGAATAACTCATTTTATGACCTGTATAGTACATTTCAGAAAACATTGTGGTACTGATGCAACATTATTCATATTCATTTGGACGTCTTGGAACAGAAGCTCATCGATGTTGCATCCTCTTTTGCTTGATCCATCGCCTTTTCTAGTAAGAAGTGATGACGAAGCTCCTCTGCAAGGTGAGCCATGAACACTCTTCTTTTCTCAGTGGCCCCCATCCATGCCTTGTACAGCACATGAGCGCTCATCGCCGCCAAGTCATTCATGTTATAACACAAGCAACTGGCCACTATGGAAGATAAAACATTTACGTATTAGCAGTATTAGCATCAATAGTCATAAAAGTAATTAACAGCTTCTAGAAGCATTAGATTAAGCATAAATTAAATAGGCCAAGCTAATAAGATATGCCAAGTAAATAGTTAAATAAAAGACATCAGTCATATTGCATTTTCTAGTGAAGCTTAAAGAAAAATTACCAGTATTAGGAAAGGAGGGATAGAACAGGACAAGAATGACGTACAGAAACACCTGGAGGAATGAGAACACCTGTTGCTTGAAGGCCAAAAAACAAGAAACGATACCTGTAACAAAATGCAGGAAAAATGGTCCTGGTAGGCACGTGAGAAGCCAGCTGGAATAGTGAATCAGCAGAAACAGTAAAGGCATTGATACAAGGTCAAGATGATGTCATGTATGAAAACAAAAATTAGTGTATTCATGTACTAACATAAATAAATATAGAAAGATATATAAGCATTAGCCTTAGTGTAGATATTAATGCAGGGTCAGGAGTGCCAAACAATGATTAAATAAAAGCACATGCCATATTTCTTTTTGATTAAAGCCTAGCTTTAAGCCATCATTATAAAATAGTATGAAAGGCTTAGGAAAGGAAATGACACAAGAATGCCCAAGAATGGAAGAAGGGAACTTCTGCCCGGCCAAGAACCAATCAAAGTAAGCAAAAACAGAAAGTAAAATGAACAATGATGTCAACGCAGCACCAGGAAAAAGAAAGACAAATATATGTGACATTTTGAAGAAATCATTTTATGACCTGAATAGTACCAATCAGAAAACATCTTCACCCTAATGCAATATTATTTGAAAACAAACAGCGTCAGATCGGGTGTGAATTTTTTCGGGTGGGTTTTTTGAGAGTGTGAATGTGACTGAGAGAATAAATTGGATTCTTGAACCTTTTCTGAAAGTGTTTATTTGATTTTTGCACTTCAGGCTTCATACATTATATAGTTTATGTTTACATTTTGTCATTTATTACTAAAATTTAAAAAACCTTTCTGTTTTAACAATGTGTTTACACAGATTATTGTAGAAATGGAGCACACATGAAATGCATGTGTTCCAAATAACGATCCATTATTTCCACTCAAAAACTCCAGCACTTCACTCCCAGATAATGAAGGCTGGAACAGGGAGAACTTTTTGGCTGTTCTACGGTGGTGGGGTATGGAATAGCAGGCTGCTTGCTGCTTGTCTTGATCGGCACATTTACAAGACAAAAGACACTGACGGAGAGGTGTGAATGAATTTAAGGTGGGCCGGATTTATGAGTTTTTCGTAGCCTTTGGTAATTCTAGTGTTATAACAAAAGTGATCAAAGCACATAGAAACTCTCCCGGTTTAATGAGAACACTCGAGGTCTTAAATTAGAATGTCGAAAACTGGAGAACAGATGGAGAACAACAAAGCTGCAAGTCTTTCAAACTGCATGGAGAGAGAGTGTTAAAAATATAAAAAAGCTCTCTTTAACATCGCTCAGACTGTTATACTAAAATAATAGCAATAATCACAAATATCCTCTTGTACTGTTCAGAACAGTCGCTAAATTAACAAATGGGAATACAGATCTACAGGGCAGAATACCAGCAGACATTAGCAGTTCAGACTTTATGAACTTCTTTAATGAGAAAATTAAAAATGTAAGATCCCAGATCTCAGCATCACAGTGCAAACCACATACTAGCTTGGCAGACCCTGTCTCACCTTGCATGCACCACTTTAGATATTTTAATCCTGTAACACAACAGGAAGTTTTACCTTTAATTTCTAACATGAAGCCCACTACTTGTTCCCTAGACCCAGTGCCAAGAAAACTAGTAAAAAGTACAATGGATGTCCTTGCAGTGCTTATTCTTAACATTATTAATAGTTAATTATTGCATGGGACAGTACTTGATGTACTAGAAGTGTCAGTCATTAAACCATTACTTAAAAAGTCAGATCTAGACCCATTTCAAATTGAAATCTCTCTAAAATACTTAGTAGTCGCCAGTCAGCTTCAGTGACACATTACGCATTACGATTTATTTGAGAAATTCCAGTCTGATTTCCGCACTGATTATAGTACAGAAATGGCACTAATGTATGTTGTAAATAATATCATCTGATGAAGGAAACTGCACTGTAGTTATGTTGTTAGAATTAGCTTAGCGTTTGACACCATTGACCATTCTATTTTACTGCACAGGCTGGAAAATGATGTTGGGCTTACGGGCACCGTGCTCACTTGGTTTAGTTCTTATTTATCAAATCGATTCCAATATGTACAGAAATGTGCTGATAAGATCATTATACACAGAAGTTCAATATGGTGTCCCGCAGGGCTCAGTACTGGGACCTTTACTGTTTTCACTTTACATGCTTCCACTGGGATCTCTCATTAGTAAACATCACGTGAATTTTCACTCGTATGCAGATGACACCCAGTTATACTTTTCTTTTAGAAGAAATGAAGTTTCTCCGATGTTGTCTTTAATTAGTTGTATTGTGAATTAAAAGAGTGGATGGATGAGAACTACTTGTCTTTAAACAAGGATAAAACAAAGATAGGTAGATAGATAGATAGATAGATAGATGTTAATTATTGGAGGGAATGACGCTGATCACAACAATATTTTGTGATCATTTAACTCAGTTGGAATCACCATGAATTTTACCGAAGCAGCCCGCAAACTAGGAGTGATCTTTGCCTCTAGCATGTCATTTAAAGTGCACATTACACAGTTGTCTGAATCATGTTTCTTCCATCTTACAAATGTTGGGAAATTAAGTCATTTCTAAATACTGTAAGTGGAATTCTGAGAAATTAATTAATGGATTTGTTTCTAGTAGGATTGACTACTGCAATGCGGTTGTTCATTGGATTTTCAAATTCGTCACCGTTTGGATGCAGGAAGAGGTCGGGTGTCATCCTGCCAGTCAGTTTGGCCTACACGTGTCATTCAATGATACAGCACGGCTTACAGAGGTCACCATATAAATCTATACTAATAAAAGGCAAAGCCCTCACTGACTCACTCACTCACTCACTCATCACTAATTCTCCAACTTCCCGTGTAGGTAGAAGGCTGAAATTTGGCAGGTTCATTCCTTACAGCTTCCTTACAAAAGTTGGGCAGGTTTCATTTCGAAATTGTATGCGTAATGGTCATAACTGGAAGCTGTTTTTCTCCATTTACTGTAATGGAGATGATCTTGAAAGCCGTGGGGGCGGAGTTTCGTGTGACATCATCACGCCTCCCACGTAATCACGCAGTACGTAGAAAACCAGGAAGAGGCCCAAAAAGCGCTGAAGAAAACATGCATTATATAATTGAGAAGGCAGCGAAACAATAAGAAGCGAGCGAGTGACATATACAACCATATTCATGAGTTCTGCTACAAAGCATGATGTAAACCTAAACTTTAAATTATGTTCATAGACAGGCTGCCGCTGGCGTTTGTAATTTAGTGCCTGCCCATATAAGGCCGTCCGTCAGCGGCAATCCAATAGCAAACTGCCAC
>JANRMT010025937.1:5318-15520 GCA_026402145.1 Polypterus bichir lapradei | reverse complement strand
TCTCTCTCTCTCTCCTTATCTCGCTCGCTTGCTCACCCAGCGTGTCACTATCTCTCTCTCTCTCTGGCAATCGTCTCCTATTCTCCGTCTGAGTCTGCGTGCCTCACTCATATAGTCCACATCCGTACGAGCGTATACTGTTTACTATAGCATCGTGATTGTGTGTGTGTGCGCTGTGAAGTGCGAGTCCCCATCTTGCTCCCCAAAACACGAAGCTGAGTCTCAGTACTTTAACACCAGCTTTACTCAGCTTGAAACAGCAACAGCGCTATTATTTATTGTAGCGGGATCTTTATAATGTTCCTTGTATGACCCATTGACGACAGGTGCTTATAGCATGTCTGCGATCTTTTTGGATGCGCTTATTCGGCGAACTGCTACAGCGCTGGGAGACTGCGATTGCTTTGGGACGCTCTTCCGCGTGTCGTCCCGTTGGGTGGAATCCCATATGAGTTTAGAAACTCACACCAGCCATGATTCTTTTTAAAGGTAAAGTGCAGGTTAATTTGTATTATGTATTTTACTTTATATTTTGTATTAATCATTTTTATATGAATAGTTTTGGGTTGTGGAACGAATCATCTGAGTTTCCATTATTTCTTATGGGGAAATTCACTTTGATATACGAGTGCTTTGGATTGCGAGCATGTTTCCGGAATGAATTATGCTCGCAAACCGAGGTTCCACTGTGAGTGTGTGTGTGTGTGTGTGTGTGTATATATATCAGCCTAGAAGAGATTATTTGGGTATAGGTTAACTTAGCTTAGATGAAGCCCGTTTACTACTCCATGGAAGGTACAACAAGTAGTCAAAATAAAAAACAGTGTAAAACTTAGTGCTGGGCGGTATACCAGGTCATGCCGAAAGCCGTTTCTGATTTTTGTTATGATATGGATTTTTCTTATACCGCAACACTGGTTTAAATTGCCTAAACGATGTTTGGAACGTGGCTCAGCAGGAAACTGTTCAAGGGGGGACCTTTTCACTTCTACACCACTAATCACATACAACGGAGTACATGCATTAGTGGAGGTGTTGCGCAGGAGCTCTTTTTCACTGCTACACCGTTAAATAGGCATGCAACGGAGTACATCCGGTAGTATATGTATTGTGGGATAAAAATTGACAGAGAACATTCCAAAACCGATGATAAAGTTGAACATGATGACACAGAAGAACTTTTGCCGAAAAAAAGGAGTCACGTCCATTGCCTGGAGATACTTGGGTTTTAAAAGGTCGGATGTGGACCATTATGTTCAAATGTGTGAATACTGTTTCTATACTACTGGATAGCACTGCAAGGCAAGTTGTACTTGTTTTATTTTTTTTCAATACAGTGTAATGTACCTGGGTACTGTGTAATAGTGTGACAACATGTTGACTTTATTCTCGACTTTTCTACTTTATTCACGCCATTTATATCAAGATTAAAGTCGAACACTGAAAACTAAACTTCATCGTAAAATGAATATTTAATTTACTAGATTTTCTCAAACCCCGTCATAAGTTATAAAGCACATTAAATGCTTTGTGTTAAGTGTTCCCCAAGCCATGTTAAATCGGTATGTGCTTCTTAAACTGACTTCCTCTTGTACTGAGGAGGCACTGGCAGCGATTGTTGCACAGAATACATTCACTTCATGATATTCCTGCTCCCTGAACATTTACAATGCTAAGATAAATACTTGATATAATTTTCATGATGAAATGCATTAAAGCATGTATTAATCATGTGGGGGCACGGTGGCATGGAGGTTGCACTGCTGCCTCACAGCAAGGAGGTCCCGGGTGTACCCTGCCTTGAATTTGCATTTGTTTATCTCGGGGTTTACTCGCCGTGCTTCAGTTTCCATTTGAAGTCATGTGGGGTTTTGTTACGCTATATTGACCCTGCTAGTGTATGTTTTGCTCGTATTCACCCTGCGATAAGCTGGCGCCCAGTTCAGGATTTGTTCCTGCCTCACACACGATGCTTGCTGGAATGGGAGCAACCCTGAATGGATGGCATAATTAAACATGCATAACGAAGATGTTTTTTTAAAGTTCTGAACACTCCATGGGCTAAGTTAATTACTAGTTTTAATTTCACAAAGACGTTTATCGTGTGGTGATTGGTTAGATGGAGAAAGAAAAAGGAAGGATAGGAGCCGAGGGTTTGGTACATCAGACAGACCACACACATGCAATAAAGAAAGCCCGCTCAGAAGAACATCCATTGAATTCTGTGTTAGTGTCTCCGACCACCAGATCACAAACCCAACCTTTATACAATATTTAAGTTAAACCTGTGCGATACCCATACATACATCCAGTTTTTTGGAGCCTCGTCACACCTGCTATAAAGTTCTCTACACTGAACATACACCTGGGGACCGCTTACTGCGAGGGAGCAACACTACCGCCACACTACTGTGCATGTTTAATACATGCTTTAATGCAATTCATCATGAAAATGATATCAAGTACAGTAATCCCCCGCCTACCATGGAAGTTGCGTTCTAGATCAAAAATCCACGATATAGAAAGACCACTTTTTTTTTTTTATAGTTTAAGCCTTAAAATACCCATCCCACACGCTTTAAACACATGTAAACTTATTAAAACACACTTTGTAAACACATATGATATGTGGAAGTCAGGCTAAGGATATGAGTAACATCTCTCTATTATAAAACATTTTAACCACGCAAGACAAGGCAGTGAGACAGGATAAGAGCTGCTGTACAGGCTTTTAAATGATTGATAAGCAGACAACAAGCTGAAAAAACATCTTGGCAGACGCAGCACAGAGCCAGCACAAAGTCCACTTCTCTTCTTTTGTGGCATACTGTGCGGCAGGGGTGCCCAAGTCCAGTCCTGGAGGGCTGCAGTGACTGCAGGTTTTCATTCTAACCCTTTTCTTAATTAGTGACCTGTTTTTGCTGCTAATTAACTTCTTTTTAATTCATTTTATTTGACTTGCTCTTGAAGACTCAGACCCCTCAATTGTTTCTTTTTCCATAATTAGCAGCCAAACAATAATGAGATACAAAATGAGCCAAAACAGGACAAGCAAACTGTGACCATCATACAATATCTGAAAATAATGAAAGGTGAAGGTCTCAGGAATGGTGATCTGCTCTTAGAAAGGAGAAAATCCACAATTTCGGAAATGTCTGCTATTGCACAATGACAGCAGCAACAAGCCATGGAATTAAAGAACGGGTTTAATTAATGACAAGACTCAGTGCCTCATTAAGCAACTGGTTGGAGTTTGAGGCCCTGATTTAGCTGGTCTTCTGCTGGCTCACTCACTTCAAATTTCACTTCTGTTTGGGTTCCATTTAAGGAAAGAAATGAAGCGATTCAGAGGAACAATGAAGAAATTCAGTGAAACATTTCTTAAAAACCAAGTCAATTAAAATGAATTCAAAAGGAGTTAATTAGCAGCAAAAACAGATCACTAATTAAGTGTTAGAATGAAAACCTGCAGCCACTGCAGCCCTCTAGGACTGGAGTTGGGCAGCCCTGCTGTACGGCAAAGAAAACGATAACTCATCCTCGGCTTTCATTGTTGTTGCTTGAGTGATGCATTTATTCAAAGTGACATACAACATTTGAGATGCAATTGGTTATATTTCTTTTGTTTTTCTAATTGGAGCACAAGCAAATAAAGTGACCTGCTCACTATCAACACAGTGTCAGTAGTGGGACTTGGACCCACAACCTCAGGGTTTTAAGTCCAAAGCCTTAACCAGTAAAACATACTGCCTGCTACCAATGACCCTCCCTGCATACTGCCAGAAAAAAAAAACAAAAAAAAAAAAAAAAACCACAAAAATAGAATAACCTGAATGTTATTGCTATCATTATGACGGCGTCTTCCCACCACACGGCTGATGGCATCTGTCTGCCCACCAATCACGTCGATTGCTGCAGAAACTTTTCTGTAAAAGAGAACAGTTTATTTTTTTAATGGAAAAGAAAATTCTCAAGATGAAATAACATAAAAGGAGCAATAAAGAAATTCTGAATGACTTTCAGCATTCTAGTATTTTACTTGATTACCAAATATGTAGCTTTTAACTTTAAGAATCATGAGAATGGATGTGACAGCATAAGTGGTCTGAGCAGGAACAAAAATAGACAGCCCAACAATTGGAATATTTCAAGGAACTTTTTTCTTTCTTGTACTATATTCTTTTTTGATCTGAAGACTTTTGGGTTAATTTTGAATATCTTGTTTTGAACAAAGAAATTTTGACTCTTAATTTTTCTTTACAACCTTGAATTTAAACAGAACTTTTTTCTTAAAAATACTTCTGGCAGGACGGAAATGGCACTTAACAATTAAAATCTGACTCTTTAAAGCCATAATACACTTAAATCTATTGTACTTGTTGTAATGCTATTATAATAAATAGTGGCAAAGTAAGAAAAACAAACAAAAAAAACTGCTAAAACTGGATTTAAAAAATAAATATTTGTGAACAAAATGCCTAAAAGACATTAATGGTGACTTAATTATAAATGTTGAGTACATCTAATTCAAAACCCAAAATACTCCAAAATCTGAAACTTTGAGAGAAGACATGACATCACAAGTAGAAAATTCTACACTCAACCTCACTTATCCATGGGACTCTGACTAATAATCCTTGTAATATCTACTGATAAACAGAAGTTAAAAACACATAAGGGGGTACTTACCACTTAAAACCAATTTCTTCAAACCCCTTTTTAATATTAAGCAATGTAAAGCACCATTACACGAGTGACAGGGGGTCCCTGTAAAGTATTGGGAGCCACATAGCACCAACAAATGATACAGCAGTGATGGTGTACGGTGGATATTCTGGGACCATTAACAACGGGAGAAATGCGCAAAAACAGCTGGACAACAATTACAAACTTCTGTGTGGAAGGGAAAGTTAGCAGTAATATAACAGCTGCACATCAGTTTGAAAGTTTAAAGGGAACATAGGGTTTGACGATCTGTTGCTGACAGTTTATCCTCAACATTTATCATGGCCAGGTGTGCATTACTATGTGTTTTTTGCTTATTTTCTTTGTGCAGTAAACTATAATTCAAAACACAGCTCCTAAGGTGGAGACTGCCATTTGTTGTTGCTGTTGTTTAATAGCTGATCATAGGTATTCTGCGGATGCTACTGTGCACTAGGGCTGAGACAATGAACGATGACATTGTCCCTCGCTGACTGGCCGGACACATTGATGACATAAACAAACACTGCTGAATGGCGCCAAACACTTGCAGAAATTGAAGGCAGCTTGATCGGTGTGTCAAGCGTAAAGTTTGAATGGAAAGAGCACAGGTATACTTGCAGACTTGGAGTACTTTAAGTGGGTCTATACCAGTGGTGCTCTAAGTTTTAAGGAAACCCTCAAAAAGGGAGCTTACTACCACACTGTATAAAAGTAATAATGGATTGAGAGGAGGACAAGATGCCAACTACGAAGAGTACTTGATAGTACTCCACTTCAAGCACTGCTTGCGGGCAGATACTGTAGTGTCTTGGTTGTGAAGTGGAATGTCAATAAGCTTAAGTGGCCGACTCAGCCTTTGTTTTTGGAACTGGCCAGTATGAAGGTCAGCAGACTTCAGCTTATGCAAATTAAAACTAATGAAAGAAGCCAAGGCCTGAGTTCACCGGGCTCCCCACAACCAATGACGATCACGGAAGAGAGCCCCGTGCAATTGTCTATGCAGAAACAGAGTATCCTGTGGGAGTTAGAAGGGTGACAAAGTAACAAACAGGACTGAAATGAGAAAAAATAACTTAAGTCACAAAAGCGGGACAGCATGCTTTGTGGCTGAATAAAACATCTTAGCAGCAGTCACAGCATTCTCCATGGCCATAACAATGGAGACGTGGCAGTCAGAGATGAAAATAGTCTTAGTTTATTAATTTTTTTACTTTAGTATCACTTAAAGACACTATTTTTTCTTTGATCTTCTACACACGATAATTACACATACAACAATCATAATACACATACTAAGTATTAACTAAACAAAACTTTAATAAGAATAAACTTGGGCCATCCCATAAAAGACTCACAGTATAAAAACTGTGGACTACTGGCTTGTATGATCTAATGAATAACTTACGAATAAAATGACAAATCTTGAGATTGAGCTCCTGTCCAATGAGTGGGTGATATCCTATTATGTTTAAAAAATTGACAAAAAGAGAGAAAGAGAGAGAGAGAAAAGGACAAGATATTATATTGTCTTTTAGCATAAGGGTAAAAATGTATTAAATTAAGAACACTAATAAAAGCAATTTAAATATAAAATGTTAAAGGTACAAGTACTATTTAGATTTTTCTTTTCTGTCTAATAAAAACAAAAATTAGCACCTACATACTACCAATGTACAGTAAAAGAGAACAAACTTTTTATTAGATACTTGATTAGAAAAATAAACTAACCTGGATGTTGGATTAGTTGATTTAAAGACATTGCTAGGAGAAGTAAAGTCACCCTTTGCTGTTGACACAACAACTTCCTTTTCAGAATTTCCAGTTCTGCCCTGTTGTACCTACAAGAATGTACAGAATCAATCAACAATAGGATAAAGAACTAAGACAGACAAAATAACACTGCTTATTTAGAAAAAAGAAAAAAAAAAAAAAAGATTTTTGAAAACATCTTTTCTGATACAGTACAAAATAACTAAAATCAGTAGATAGAACTGCTTTAATCAGTAAAGGAAGTTGTAAACTACAGTTCTATAGTTTTCTTAGGAATAAAATTTTAAAAACCTTTATTGTATGTAAATTCTTTTACTGTCAGCACCATTTACGGTTACTAGTAACTATAATAATCATATTGCACAAAAAAATCACTGCATTTACAAATTGTTAGAAAAACTCAGTAATAAGCAAGTGTTGTCTCGTAATACATGAAAGTGCTCAATAGCCACATAAAACATTGATGACAATTTTAATCAATGCCAAGATAAGCCCTTATTTCTATTTAAATTTTAATTTTGTTATGCTGCTTTTTATGTACTAACAATAATACAGGCTATGAAGAACAAAATAGGGAATATTAGTAAGACTACATAAATAATATGCTTTACTAGCTAGGATTTTTATAATTTTCACCATGAAAAACAAGTAGCTTAGAAACAGACTTTTGTTATGTAACGACAAGCTTAGCAATAGAAATGGCACCTTGAATATTTTATTAGTTGACTATGCAAGCATTGTACTCAATACCTAGAAAACTGCATGAAGACAGAAAGAAAAACATCATTCATGTAACAAGGCAGGGTAACTAAGGAATGACTCTTCTATATTAACAGGAGCAACTTATCATAAAATTTGGCAGCAAATTTCATAACAATGACTGCTTCAATGACAGAAAGATTGTAGCACTGATAGTAGGAGAACAGAACTACACCCTTTACTTTTATGATATAGTCAGCTGCTGTTACTCAGTCATTCCATTCCATATTATTAGACAGAAATAGACAAAAATCTGTTTTTACTACCGCGATTCCTAGACTAGGTACACTGACCCTGACATCATCTTGGCCAGTTAGTAAACCTGCTACAGAGGACATGGTAGAACACAGGGAGATGCAGTTCATAAAGACATTGTATACAGCGAACTTGAGTAATCTTTGTAGTATTACCAGCAGAAAAGATATGAGACCACAAAGTAAAGCTTTAAATTAATAAATATATTTAGTAGCGTACAAAAAAAGGATTATAGTGTGCATTGATCTATTCATCCTCTAAACACGCTTATCCAGGACAGGGGACAGCTGGAGTCTACCCTAGCAAACAACGGGTGCAGGTAGGAGCAATCTCTGGACAGCACGTCAGTCCACCACAAGGTGAACATACACACTAATATACGCCAGTGGAGGAATTCAGCTAACTTGTCTTGGGGCTATGAGGGGAGACCAGAGCAAATCCACGTGAAAATTCCATATAGGGAGTTCACGGGACATGACCCCAAAACACCTTACTCCAAGGCAGCAGCAATACCACAGCGTCACCATGCACCTAACTTTTTGATTAGCATATTTAGATTAGCCGTGGCATTCAAAACTAAGAAAAATTATCCTTTTTTTGAAACTTATTTTAGTAACATAATCCATCCATTCTGGGGAGAGCAAGGCCCCCCCTGAACACTTAAAGTCCTCCAAGTGTCAGTAATACAGTACCTGAAGATCACATTTACTAAGTTTTCTCTCATATTCTGAAAGTAAAGATGTCACTCAGGAACATGGACAAATTTACTAGGTCCAGAATGAACAAAACAGGGTGTTTTAAAAGCCACACATGGTTAGTGGTGGGAGGGGTCAAGCGGTGGCTAAATGTGTGTGCAAAGGCACATAGTCTGAAGTTTATTTAAAACTTATTAAGGGACTAAAAGAGGAATTTGGTATAAGAATGGCTTTATAAACCCAATTTTTTTATGCATACAAAGCTGTTGCCTTTCTAACTTATTCAATTTTGAGCAGCATAATAAAAGTTGTGTGTTCATTATAGCAAGTGTATTTGGATTATGTTGAAAAAAAAATTTTGTTGGGTTTTACATGGGAAATTCTAATTGGTGAAACTGAAATGTTACTGACCACCCTTTGTGTTCAATTACAATTTATGACCATATTTAGTTTTTATACACATTTAACATGGATGCTGTGGATGTTTGTGACATTTAAATAAGAATATTATTTTGCAAGGTATTTTCTGTTTGATCATTCAAATCACAGTATCTATCCTGCATGCACAATGCATGCCCAAAACGGGGGAAAAAAAAAAAAATCATCATATAGATGCTGATTTCTGCACTATTTCACATCATTTCGGTGCAGGACATCTAAGAATCGGTCAGGTCACGACAGTAAGGAAGAAACAGGAGAAATTACAGCTTCTACTCTAAGTGCAGTTGTAACTGCCACACCTGTATATAGAAACCTGTGGACATAACAGAGGACAAGTCTGCCAGTAGTGAGACTGCTATAAGTTTAGACTGCTATAACCTCAGACTGGCCTGTACTTGGCTAACAAACAAAGTGATACTTCATCATAAAGAGCAGAAAACAAAGGCAAGTGGGGCTGAGGAGACTAATATAGTCCCATACCATAATTTTGCTAGTTCCTGAGGAAGAAGATACAACTTCAAGACCCAATCTTAGTCGTTTTTGCTTTTCACAGTAGGCTTTCCATGTATCTTCATTAAATCCATAGTTGAAGTAATCAGACAAGTCAGCACCTGTAAATAAAAGAAAATATATATGTGAATACTTTTTTAAATCAATTGCAAATCTATTTCAAAAAGCTAGCTTCTCTGAAATAGGCTTGAACCATACAAAATGCAACTTAAAGGTAGTAACTAAAATACATTTTAAAACTGATTTTTGATTGCATAAAATTACAAAATACAATTTGTAATAATATATGTTTTCTCTCATTTATGACAACAAATACAAAAAAATACTATGAGTTTAGTTTATTTATGTCACAGGAAAAAAAAGTTATGAATGGATACTTCACAGTGTCTATATGGCATTACAATACTATTTCTTGTTTTACCTGGTTTCCTCCAAGGCTTGTCTTCAAAAGAATCCAAGTCCATTTCAATGACTGGAACACCATTGATATTTCCAGGAGCATCAAGATCAACTCCTTTAGCTTTATTTCCCACTGAACAAAGCAAATGCAAAACAAGAGAATACATATCAGAATACATACAACCTCATGTGCAAAACTATATGTAGCCTCTTAATAAAATGTGTTAGTTCAGCAGATGTAAACAGCAGCTAAAATTCTTTTTGCCATTAAAATGCACTCACATTTAAGATATTAGGTATGCAGTTGAAAAATAAATAGAATCCTTTTATCCTGAAGAAGTTCAGCTATTATCAACATTAATAATAGTCACAACAGCACCATCACATTTTCAAAATTCCATGAAATTTTTCTGTCCGACAACACAAAACACACCACCACACTATATATGACTAGACCATGCTAGAAAAATTTATCACGTTAAGCTACTGCTCACAGATAAATTGAGCCAGGATTACAAAAACAGTTTCTTTCAAACCGAAGAAGCTAAATAAACTGAAACAAATCTTCTTAGAAACATTTCACAAATGCATATGCATATTTTATATATATATATATATATATGCATATTTTATATATATATATATATATATATATATATATATATA
>JANRMT010025836.1:0-10861 GCA_026402145.1 Polypterus bichir lapradei | reverse complement strand
GTGAAGCCGCGAAAGTCGAAGCGCGATATAGCGAGGGATTACTGTATATATATATATGTATATATATATACCCCGATCTACATACTCAAATAATGGATACTTTATTCGCCATCAATGATTGTTTTGGTAAAGCCATACTCAGTGTATTCATTAGATGAACAGTAAAAAAGTAAGAGCGAGGGGAGGGTGACTTATTGAGGCATGCAGGCAAAACCACAATAGCACGCGGGCTCGATGTACTGTAGTGCGCGTCAATGCGATCTGAATTGCGCGATCACATTCGAAAAAATATACAGTAATCCCTCCTCCATCGCGGGGGTTGCGTTCCAGACCCCCCCGCGATAGGTGAAAATCCGCGAAGTAGAAACCATATGTTTGTATGGTTATTTTTATATATTTTAAGCCCTTATAAACTCTCCCGCACTGTTTATAAATATTCCCCGCAGCGTTATACAGCATAATCCCTTTGTATTCTCTTAGATATTAGGTAAGATTCATTGAAATTATGTATATAAACACACACTGTTTATATACAGTAAAACCTAAATATTATTTTAAAGATATTGAGTGTCTCCGATATCACATATGTTACAGCCATTACGATAGACAGGTCACCAGCAATA
The DNA here is from genome assembly GCA_026402145.1 of Polypterus bichir lapradei. Classification (NCBI taxonomy): domain Eukaryota; kingdom Metazoa; phylum Chordata; class Cladistia; order Polypteriformes; family Polypteridae; genus Polypterus; species Polypterus bichir. The sequence continues at coordinate 10,238 of JANRMT010025836.1, read as the reverse complement.
AATACGTACATTGCAAGAAAAATAGTATACAGTAAATGTATTAATTATTTATAGTTACTCACCAACAATGACACGATGACTTGTCCGATAACAATGAGTTTAATTTTACTGCACAACAAAGGAGAGCGTTACAGCCCTTGTAAAGGAGCCACTTCAGGCGATTGTGTAGCACTGCCATTGTTCTTCTTCTGGCAGTCTTCAATCCAAATCCCTAAAGCAGATTCCATCCAGACTACTGCCTTATTACATCCACTTACAACTCGTTTTGCACCCTGGTTAAAAGGACGCTGCAGCCGTAGATTTTATATTCCTTTCCTACTTTTTAAATAAAAAGAATCGTAGCCTTCAACAAATCCAAAACGTTTACCTTTTCGGCAATCGTTAACATCTTCTTCTTGCGCTTGGGCACGGCCCCTGAAGCAGTAGCAGATTGTTTTGGAGCCATAATGAAGGGCTTGACTATGCACAAAGATAAACACTAAAGAGCACAACTCTTTACACAGCGAAGCACGTTGATGCTGAATGAGCGAGATGAGACTTCCTGGTTAACACTGCATAGCTCCTGCATGCTCTGATTGGTTAGCTTCTCAGTCAGGAGAACTTAACTGCGTGCTCTGATTGGTTAGCTTCTCAGCCATCCGCCAATAGCGTCCCTTGTATGAAATCAACTGGGCAAACCAACTGAGGAAGCATATACAGGAAGTAAAAAGACACATTGCCCGCAGAACCCGCGAAGCAGCGAAAAATCCGCGTTATATATTTAGTTATGCTTTCATATAAAATCCGCGATAGAGTGAAGCCGCGAAAGTCGAAGCGCGATATAGCGAGGGATTACTGTATCTTTTCAAGTTCTATTTAGTCCATATGTGTCAAACTCAAGGGCCGCGAGCCACATCCGGCCCGGCGTATAATTATATCCGGCCCGCGAGATCATTTTATATACTGTATTATTGTTATTAATGGCCCGGGTATATGAAGCGCTGGTAACACAATAAACTACAGATCCCATAATGCAGCGCTTCAGCTGCCTTGCCGAACACTTACCGCGTTAATCAAGTCTAGCTTATGATGCTGCAAGTTATTGCGAAGCTAGCCCACACGATGCTGAAGAGAAAAGTTGATTCTGAAAACAGAGCCTTTAAAAACCGATGGGAGGCTGAGTATATGTTTACTGACATTGCCGGTAAACCCGTGTGTCTCATTTGTGGAGCTAATGTGGCTGTAATTACAGAATTTAATCTAAGACGGCACTATGAGACAAAACATCAGGATAACCTGACAGACCTGAATGCAATGCAGAAGATACAGAAAGCAGAAGAATTAAAGAAGAATCTGACACTTCAGCAGACGTTTTTACCCGTGCACAATCACAAAGTGATTTCAAGTGAAGCTGCTTTTATGGGAGACACAAATGCACCAGTGCAACTTGCCCCACTTTCCCTGTTGCCAAGTAATGTTGAAGCAAGTCGGCACAACGGTTTTCCCAAATACGCACTTTGCTGATAAACTGAGCGCACTGCACACTGAGTTCGCACGGCGCTTTGGTGACTTTGAAGTACAAAAAAAGAATTTTGAGTTGTTTCGCAACCCATTTGCCGTCGATGTGGAAACTGCACTTGTGCAGATTCAGATAGAGGTGATTGAGCTGCAGTGTAATGGCACACTGAAGGCAAAGTACGATACTGCAGGGCCCGCACAGTTTATTCACTCCATTCCCGCAGAAATGCTCCAGCTCCGTCTATATGCGGCTCGAACCTTGTGCATGTTTGGTAGCACATATCTGTGTGAGAAGCTCTTCTCAGTGATGAAGACTAACAAAACAGCACACAGGAGTCGCCTCACTGATGAGCACCTGCAGTCCATCCTGAGAATCTCCACAACACAGAACCTCACACCAAACATAAACGAACTTGTTGCCAAAAAAAGATGCCAGGCGTCCAGCTCTAAAATGGCATATGAGCAAAGACAACTGAATGATTTGATTTGTTATTGCTGAAAGGAACACATTTTATTTATATTTCCAGGTTTTGTTATGCAGCATGTTCATATTTGAATTTGTATAATTTTGACAGGATATATTTTTATGGAGAGCAAAATCTTTTGGGATATTTAAAATCTAAGTTTATTTTTTATATAAAATTACATAAGAGTAAAGAAATTTGAATGTTTGTTCTTTTAAAGTTTACTTTATTTCTAACATGTATAATTTAGACAGCATATATTTTTATGGAGAGCAAAATATTATAAGTTGTTTAAGGTTTGAGTTGAATGGTCTGTTTTTACCATTCCTACCAAAGATATTTCTGTCAACTAAATAAAAATTCCTTCTATTTAAAATTTAAATAGAACTTGAACAGATACGATAGTTCATAATATCCACGCAGACTTGCACGTAAGAGCGGGAGTTATCCGTTTTAACAAGCAGCGTATTGCACTGATACGAAATAGCCTGCCCATTTAATTATTTAGGAATGGATAAATAAATTAAGATTTTGTACAAATAATGTTTTTCATTTTTCTTCCTTGATAGATTCTGCCACCCCCAGCAACAGTTGCTCGCACCCCAAAGAGTGTATGTATATATATATATATATTATATATGTGTGTGTGTGTATATATGTAGATATGTATGTATATGTTTATATATGTGTGTGTGTGTGTGTATGTATATATATATGTATTTGTGTGTATATATGTGTGTGTATGTATGTATGTCTGTATGTATATGTATGGGTATATATGTAGATATATATATGTATGTATATATGTGTGTGTGTATATATATGTGTATATGTATAGATATGTATATATATATGTTTATGTGTGTGTATATATTGTGATGGATGTCTGGCAAGAGTTGCCGGCCATCACCCCCAGGCCGCCAGGAGGAGCTCTCCCGACAGCATGGACGTGCCCCGAGTTCCAGCAGGGCCTCATGGACTTTGTAGTTTTTATACACAGCCCTGCTGGACACCTTGGGGACCACAAGGAGTCGCTATAGCGAGGCTCGTAGACTCCCATGTGCCCTATAACCTGGAAGTGCGTCCTGGTCACGTGAACGGGAGGAATGACGTACTTCCAGGTTGAAGAAAAGAGAAGTTTTACCTGACCCGGAAGTGATAGAAAGTCACGTGGACTGAGGGACAAACACTTCTGGGTCAAGGAGTATAAAGGACTATGGGAAATCCCAGACGGACGAGCTGAGTTGGGAGGCAGGGTGGCTAAGCGTCTGGGAGTGGAGGATTGGTTTATTAATTATTGTATTGTTTATTGAGAATTGTGGAGAGGAGCGTGCTTTGTGCACTTTATTATTATAATAAATATCATTATTGGACTTTTACCTGGTGTCTGACGTGTAGTCTGAGGGTACAAGGGTGTGAGCGAACCCTAATCTGTCACAATATATATATATATATTTATATATTATATATATATATATATATATATATATATACTGTATATATATATATATATATATATATATATATATATATATATATATGACAGCAACACTCATCACTCACAACAGAGACAAAACAATTACATTGACAATCATGTTACGTTATTTTCAAAATGTTTCATTTTCTTTTTCATTAATTCTTTAACACACTACTTCTCCGCTGCGAAGCGCGGGTATTTTGCTAGTCTGTATAATATAATAAACATATTTTGCTGCATTTCATCATAAAAATGATATCATCATCATATGTAAATATGCGCTTTATAAAGTGGCGCAGGTTGTGCAGTATTATAACTGTAGTGCAAGTTTACAGTGGGGTGATTGTACTTATAAGTACAAACAACTCTACAAGGAGCAATTCATTAAGTGCGTTTAAAGTTCTTGGGATGAAACTGTTTCTGAACCGCGAGGTCCGTACAGGAAAGGCTTTGAAATGTTTTGCTGCGGCTGAGACATTGTGTGCTTGATATTGTATACCGATAATTCTCTTTCCGATCAGCTGCTGCTGTGATTCCCCCTTCAGATACAGTGATATAAATACTCCGAGTGGTGCAGTGAGAGTAATATGGAAAAAGATGATCCGCTCTGGCAACTCCTAACGGGAGCAGCTGAAAGAAGAAGAAGAAGAAGAAGGTGCAGTGAGAGTAACAACGCTAAAGCAGTTATGGTATTTGGAATACTATGGCTGTTCCCTGGACCATTATATTGTTAAAAGTTAATTACAATGAGATGCATTACACTAATAAACAATATGTGGTTAATTTCAGTGTGTTTATAAAGCCGTGTCAGGAAAATAAAATAGTAACCACACAGGAACAGTAGCATTGCTTTAACACTGGGTGCCACCAGTCTGCAAAACCGAGCGGAGAACTTGCATACGACAAGGTATGAGGTACCGTGGAAAAGTGTGTGGCTTTATGCCAAGTGTAGGTTTTATACATTGCGAGCTGAACATGGAAAAGTTCTTACGCAACATTTCTGTGCGTACGCACAGTTTATACATGAGGCCCCTGGTGTTTACTGTTTTGCTATATGGTTACGAGATATGGATGCTATCCAGTGACCTGAGATGAAGACTGTACTCCTTTGGTACTGTGTCTCTTCGGAGAATCATTGGGTACTGCTGGTTTGACTTTAACTGCATTATGAGGACGCGTCAGTTATGGCATTAAGGTCATGTGGTGCAATTCCCCATAGGTGGTCTGGCACAAAGGATCCTCATTACTGAGAACCCAAGTAGATGGACCAGGCAAAGGGGATGTCCACGTAACACCTCCCTGCAGCACACAATGGGTAGGACTAGACAGTTTGTCTGCCTGGGGGGTTGCCAACTGAGATCCTGAGCTGTTTCCTCATGTGGTGGGTGCAGCAACATGCTGTACCAGTGCATGCTCCTTGACCTGACCTGACCTGACTCTAAGGCGAAGCAGAAGCAGAGGGAAAATCATGTATCCAAAAAGAAAAAATATGTACGAGCTTGTAAGTGTCTCTCTACAAAACTGGCACAATGTGCAGCAACTGGCTTCTTACCAGAAGATATGGAGCAGGAAACATCAGTAGGTGAGAGTGAGGAAGGGAGGTAGCAAAACTCTACATATCTTCAGGGATTGTCTCACCTGAAGGTAAAAGAATAAGTAGGGAAAACAGGTGACATTTACAATGCTTCAGCCCATTAAAAATATCACAAATGTACTGTCAGCCTGATATGCCCACAAAGAAAAAATATGGAGCAATCAACAATTCGGTTTATGTTGTACTTCAAAAATAAAAATATACTGTGCACACATACACTGGCACAGGCCAAGGCTTCCTGTAACCTTGTACATTGTACAAAATTATTCCAACTTCACCACTGAACAATTGAGATACACTAACCTTATTAGGTCATTATGTCAGCATTCATTCATCTGTTTCTTGAGGGTTGTTTTAAGCCAAGGCAATGCAGAAGCCATCTTTGGACAGATTGTCATCTGATACACTATGCTTATACCAATCCAATTTAAAGTTACTAAGCACGTGAGAGCAAATAAGAGTCCCTGCTGTAAACTGGCAAGGTCACATATAGACAAAGGAATTAAACTAGGACACCAGAGCAGAGATTATATATCAGGGACTGTTTCATGCCATCCACTCTCTAGCTGCAAGTCACTTCTACTGGACAGAATACAAACTTGTGACTTTTAACTGCTCATCTTGCAGCAGGCTCATTTCACTTCTGCACTGTTATTTCTGCAATGCAACTGCTGTTTAAAATGTATATTTGGAGTGCAACACCTGTTGATGGTGCCTTCTTTTGTATGTGTTGCATTCTGGATAACAACTTGCTGATTAAATGAAGGGAAAACTCCATGGATGGTTTTGATTCAAAAGGGGTGTATTGTCTCATATCCCCTTTTCAAGAAATGCAATATATAGAGTAGGGCTGTTACACCCCCTAATCTTTAGACACATCTAAGTAGTAATCTGAAAATAAGAACGTTCATGTAGGCACCTGCAACACATACTACTGACTGACTATTCTGCACATCCATTATTTAGTTTTCTGGTTGGCACTTACTGACGGGCACATGTTGCATTTTTATATATGATGTGCTTAATTTGATATATTTACTGTTGTTTATGGCAACTGTCTCTTACAATTACTTGGGTTAGCTAAGTCTGCCATTTATTACATTTCTATATCAAAAGGAACAATAAGGAAATAATTTTTGATTGTACTTGGCACGTCATTAATATTAATTTGGTTTAACCATCATTAATTTTACTATTTAATAACATGTATGTGTATTAATAACATAGATATCATATGTGACTTGTAAGAGTTTTAACTGTTAGAGCACAGAGAGTTCACAGCTAAGGCTAAGCTTAATGCACCAAACACTGAATACCCAGCAGTGCCTTTAGCAGCACGTTAGAGTTTCCATGCCCAGTGGCAGAACAACCCAGTGATGGGTAAGGCAAACTATTGTTTTCAGAGTATAAAGTCCCCATCACAATTATTCTAACATTATGGTGAAAGAATCAGACTATTAACATAAATATCATGGGTAAAATACTTGCACAGTGATTAAGAAATAATAAGAGCACATTGTTTCTTACTACCAATAATAACATTTGAAAAATAAGATGATACGTTGATGAAATTACATTTCAAAATATATTTTAACATGAATGTTAACAAAACACAATAGTGAAGGTGTTAAAGGCACATGTACGTATTTTTAGATTTGTTTTTGCTACATGAGCTGTTTTTATTTTTCTGAACTAGGTTATTAGCCACTGGGAATTCACTAAATTAAACTCTTCTTCTGTTCAGTGCTATGGGAATACATTTAGCAAACCTGGGGGCAAGTGGCACATTTCTTCAGGGACATCCCCTTTCCTGCTCCTACTTTACTATTTTTATCCTAACAAATACGAAGCCAGTTAGTAGGCTGAATGAACAACAAACTGTATACACTGTAGACTTGAATAAGAAAATAACTCAATTTAACAAATGGAATGCTTGCAAATGAGATTTGTATGCTAAAAACAAAGACTGTAAGGATTTCTGACTGATTAACAAACAAAAGTGTAGTGTTCAGATACGATGGACTGAATGTACAATACCAGTTCAATGTTGGCTTTATGAACGCACACCTCAGACCACCCAGTCAGCACCTACCCAAGGACCGCCTGGAGTTGGCTTTCTATTTCTGAGAAATGGGAGAGCTGCAGTCTCAGTTTGTCCATCCAGCTGATGATGTTGTCTTTGTCTTCCAAAACTGGCAACATTTTGTTAATTTTAACATCAAAAAGTTATATTTTTCTAATAATTTTCTCTGATATGTATTACTTTACCTTAATACACTGTATTACAATACTTAGAAATATTGTTAACATTTATATTGTTTTATGATGGTTTTAAAAGCTCTGAAAATCATTTTATAGTGCTCATGAGAAAAAAAGGCATATACTGTATAATTAAAGCTAATAGTCAATTTGCAACAGACGTGTAGCACGCGAACCTTCAGGATTCACTAAATGTACTACTCTTCTGACTATGACGACAGTTTTAGGATTTTCTGTGCAGAAAATTGAATCTTCTACAGCCAGTTTTATAACTATTAGGAGGCTACTAAAAATATTATTCTAGGTCATCTTTGTGGAAATGTTCTCCCTGTGTCTGCGTGGGTTTCCTCCCATAGTCCAAAGACATGCAGGTTAGGTACATTGACGATTCAAAATTGTCCCTAGTGTGTGCTTGGTGTGTGTGCGCGTGCCCTGCGGTAGGTTGGCGCCCTGCCCGGGGTTTGTTTCCTGCCTTGCGCCCTGTGTTGGCTGGGATTGGCTCCAGCAGAACCCTTTGACCCTGTAGTTAGGATATAGTGGGTTGGATAATGGATGGATGGATCTTTGTGGAAACTACCCTTTGGAGTTAGTTCTCTTGCCATTCAAAGCCAAATTGAAGCAACTCTTCAAACCGAGATTATGAAGAGGGCTCCTTCAGCCATGCTGGCACTGAAGCTCTGTGTCCTTAGGTCTGCTCGTCTGTATTTCATCCACCACCTCGCTCATTAGATATGCCTTACCAGTGCAGTGGCTTAATGTTTCTCCCAAATGTGGTCTTAATGTACAATACGCAACACATATGACTTTATTTTCACACCTTGTCACTTATTGATACGCCAACAATTTGTAAAGTTCTTTTATAGTACCCTACCAATCTTTTAAAAATACCCTATATTAAGATACACTTTTGTACTTTTAAGCACTATATAAACTTGTGTATGGTGTGATTTACACTCAAACCATATATGCACAAAACATATTTACACTGGATGTCAAAAGCAGCAAAACGATCATAAAGTACGCAAGTAGCTTCAATTCATATTTTCCTGCCACATACGTAAATTTGACAAACAGCAGCAAAGCAAAACCTGATATAATGTCAGCCAGTCTGTAAAACCTGAAATGTTACAATAAAAAAATCTTACATTGTTAACAGATTGCAATTATTGCAATGATTTGTAGCATTATATTATGGAAAATAAATGTGTGTATAAAACATTCTGATATCAATCAAACATAAGTGTATTCATGTGAAAAACTATTACAGAGCTCTATTTAAACCAGCAGTCTTTGTGTATATATGATGGAAGCAAAACTGAATCTAACATACCATAAAAAATGCTTAAAATACAAAGCACTTGAAGCAACTCTAAAACTCAACAGCATTGTTGAATCTTAGACCTTAGAACTTAATTTCATTACAAAACAGAGCATAAGATTTATATCAGTGGAGCAGTTCCAAGAGGCAATCCCAGGATTCTGCCATTTGCTCACAATTGGGGAGTCTCCCCATTCCTCTCCTCCTAAGCTGCCCATCAGATGGAAACATAAGAGAAAACACAGAAGAAGATACTTTTATTGTAACAATTACACTATTAGTAAATACTTTGCTAAAATGTGTACGGTTATGAGCTGTCCCATAAAGCTCTGCACTTCATGCAAATTAAGCTGGTGTTTATATGTTTATAGGCTCATTATTGTTACAAACACAGTTTACATTCAAAAATGCATACTATGGACATATTCTGTTTAGTTCAATGTTTTTGACTTGGTGTCATAGAAATTTGTGTACAAGGAGTACATTAACACACAGTAAACAGATCCAAATAATCTAATTAGATTTTTTTATATTTGTATTTTTTTATGTCACACAAGTGTATTTCCTAACATGTTAAGATAAAGCAGACTTTCCATTGCTATCCTGCACTTTACCTTATTCAACAGGGGCAAAAGATACATTTCACTGTGAATGTTTCTTAATGGTGGCAGGGCAAAGCAATGGTAACTGCTTTTGAATCTTACGTTTGGCCAGATCCTATGTTCAGCTTGCAGCTTTCCTACACATTTTTCAGCAGGTATTCAGCTTCATCTCCTAAATCTCAAACGTGGATTTGTGACTTTGATCTACAACTCTAAACACTATCCTGGTGTGGCACAATTCAAATGTGTCCTGCAATGAACTGGTATCTTGCACAAAATTGGTTCCAACTGAGAAATCTTACATCTCCCAGCAACCCTAAGTATGGATTAAGTGACTTCACAAAAATAACAAAATGTATGAATAATCACAACACACAATATTACACTTTTTACTTCTGTTCATTGATTTCCTGTACATGTTTTGTCCAATTTATGGTCACAGGTAGAGGAAACTATTACCAGCAATATCAGGAGCAAGACAGGAATTAATCCTAGAGTTGTGATAGTAAAACCCATTCAGACAGAGTGGGCAAACTCCATGAAGACAGTGCAGGGGCCTGAATTCAAAGTACAGACTCTGAAACTGTAAATAAGAGGCATTTCATGTAAAGCATTGCTCAGCAGTGTTTTTTCTTTATAAAATATTTTCAGGTAGGTATCAACCCAAACCGTTTGTCTGTACTCCCTGTGTGGGATTTTAGAGAAGGCTGTTTTAAAAAGTGTTCTTCTAGTAGATAGCAGAGCAGGTTTCACTTTTAAAAACAAAGCACCTCCACCCTTGAGCAAATTTAACAATTACAATTTTCTGGGGCTAAAAAAAATACTCTTTCCAAATGTAAGTTGTATTCCAAAGTTAATTAATGAATTTAATAATTATGCAGACTTAGGTTGTTGCAGCACTGGCACACTGAGCATCTCGCAACACCAATTACAACCAGACACAGCTGATGAAGTTGACGTGTACCTCCCTTACTGTAATGATTTTGTGTCAAGGCCAGCGATTACACTGGAATATGTTCAATGTTAC
>JANRMT010025829.1:0-10951 GCA_026402145.1 Polypterus bichir lapradei | reverse complement strand
AAGCAGACAGCCCCCCCTAGCGGCCACCCCGGGCCCCAACCAAGCTGTGGAGGACTCCATCTCCCATGGAGCCCTGCGGGCGGTTGGGGAATCACCGTCGGCCAGGGAGGCTGCCACCAAGCGTCCCGGGGGAGGTACTGGAGTGCCCATGGTGGCTCCCCCGGAACATAAGCAGCAGGGGGGTCCCTGCCGGGCATGGGACCTGGCTGTCCTTCACAATATATATATATATATATATATATATATATATATATAGTACATTTCTACAGTAGTTCTAATTTAAAGGATGGCCCAAAAATTCTTCTGATTACAGATTTTCAAAGGTCAACATATCAGTTTCAGAATGTAAGCTATGCAAATGCAACACAGAGCTGACAGAGGTTGGTTAACTCTTTTTTAGTTCTTTAAATGTTCCACAAAAATAGACCACATATCTATAAACTGGTGCCTGCAACCGAAGCCTGCATAAGAAGGTGTTAAAATAACTAGACACCAAGTTACCCAATCAAAAAGCCAATAAATATGACTAAGTTTGAGCCCTACTACTTCATATACTTTAAGACTTCTAGTCAGTTTGATGTTATCCATACATGTTAGTGTTCTAGATCATGTTATTCAGATTGCTTCATGAAGAGTTTTTGTACATGCTCATCAATCTAATGAAAGCTGAACTCCATTGGTATAGGACAGTCTATAAATTAAGGAAATTAAAGTTGATGATGACTATGCCAAGATGTATATGCCCATTAAAATGATTCAAGAGAGTATGTAAAAATTCACATAGGACTGCCAAAGGAAAGTAAAGATATCTATCTCTACTGCTGCAGCAGATGTGCAATTTCAATCCTCAGCAATTGCAAAGCTAATAAAAAAACAAGTGACATTAAAAGGAAAGTGGCCAGGAGAAAATTTATAGCTAAGACTAAGTATACACCTCAACGGCAACGAAATGCAATCATTTAAAGTGGGCTGTTCAAGCAAGAGAACGAATCCAAGGGAGGTGAAGGGGTTCTGAAAATAAAAAAAAGTTTTAAAGAGAGGACTTACTGGTAGCTATACAAACAATCTGCCTGCTGTTACGGCTGCTAAAAAACACAATATTGCTACTGAATTAAAAGGTTTGTTCAATGTCATTCACCCATTTTTACACTTGTTTGGGCTTGTGAAGATGGAGAAAACCAATGACAACATTAGACTTAAATCAGGAATCGAACCATACAGATATCCACACTTTGGGTCAGTTTTAAGAGTGCTGAATAACTACACATGTACATTTTGGAATGTGGTTGTAAAAACTGAGTACCAGGGGGAAAAAATGCAGACACAGACAAAATGTAGAAGTTTTACACACACACTGAGCTCATCAGAATTTAAACCAAGGATTGTATAGCTAAGACACAACAGTGTTAAATACTGTGCCACCATGCCCCACAGATCTATTAAATTTTTTCCATGAAAAATTAAAGGTTTGCATATTTTCATGGAGTGTTTTATGTTTTGCCACAAAATAATTATTGTTGTCATCATACACCAAACAATATTGTCTTAAAAATAAATGCTTAATAATCAGAATATCAATAAAAATCCAAGACAATTTACTCCCCAAAATTTACAAAAAAAGTCTCCAGAGGTAAAAGTGCACCATTAATGAAATAAATGCATTACAGGTTTTAGCAGAGCATATAAGGTACTATGAACCATTTAGAGGTATAAATGCAGACAAGAACATCAACATGCTGAAAAAAGAAAGTCAAATATGTGTCAGAACAGATTAAATAATATTGACAGGTAGCTCAGGGGTAAATGTGGGGTAAAAAAAAGGACAGAAGGTCAAGGACCAGGTGGTTGTAAATAAGCCTTTGTTTCTGTTATTCAAGGGAGGGCAAACATAAAAGAAAACAAAACAATACCTTTGCCACTGCTATTTTCCATTGTGTACAGGTAATCCATGTAGAACGCTCCAAAACGCTGCATACCTGCTATCTCTGTGTAAGTTTCCTAAGAACAAAGAAAAAGCAAACAGAATTTATGTCCTTTGCAGACAGAGTTCAGGGGATACAAGACATACAGGGCATTAGTGAACAACATGTATTTGCATTTGCGACCCCTACACCCAGTTTAAGAAAAGCTTATCAATTAAAAAGAGAAGGGTTATCATAGGCAATCCCTTTCTAGATAGATAATACCATTTCAATTGCAAAACAAACAGAGGCTACCACAAGGTTGTATAACATCCCAATTGTTCCATCAGAGATAAGTAGTTAATCAGTAATACTTTCCAAAATGCTTCCATCATAGATTTGTGCAGCAATTAAATACAATTCAACATAATAAGTGATGCAAGTAAAATTAAAATAAAAATGAATTAAGATAATAAAAAAATACATCATATTAAAATAAAAAGGAATTAAGATAATCAAAAAAAATTACATCATTTAATAGGTAAACTAATAAATGCATATTGTAATAAATTTATCATAAAAATGAATTGACACAATAGAGCATTATCAACGTTTATATATGTATAAGCATAATTTACTTAAAAAACTTCTTGTTTACTACACAGTCAGGTTTTTATACTCAAACATAACATCCAAATTAAATATGACTAAAGAATCATCAATAGTCACTTTAATAATATTTTACTAGCTGCATGAAAGCAGTTTCATTTATGGAATTTATCCTTTAGCTGCCCAAATACCCAAAGCTCAGAATCACAGGCCTATGAAGAAGGTGGACAATAATTCACACTATGGCTACATTTAGAAAAGAAATGAAATAATAGATATACAAAGCTATTTCATATCCACTAATTGCACTTCACAATAAATCAATATGCATGCTCCTATTATATCTCTGCAATAGGAAACAGGTCACAAATAGTGTACATCAATTTTTTCAGACACCATTCCAAATGGAAAAAAAAGACAGTACGCGTGTCTTATCTGGTATAAGCTATGGATAAAATCAAGACAGATGGCTATGGCTTGAGCTGTAATAATCCACTACTTCCATTGATTTATCTATTTGTTCCATATCTTCATTCCTACTGATATTGAAAACTTTCACACACTACGGAAGTGCTTGCTTGACAGATATTGTCTGAAACAAAAAATGACACAGTACTAATAGCAAAATATAATTTGATACAACAAGGGCGTACCATTAACAATGACTGCTGTTTGGGACATCTGGGTATACAAAATATGGCAAAAAACAAATCTATGATTATAAGATTGCAGAATAACCACACACTGTTAGTTGGATGTTGATAACTAATTAAGGCAAAGCTCTGTTTTAATAGGAACAGAAGTAGGTCGTAACCTTTGAAGGCATTTTTGATTAAATGCAGCCTTCTTTAATAATGCCTTACATAAATATAAATGCTTTATCAAAAAGATGGCCACATAGAGAAGCAAGAATGCTATCAGCTCAGAATGAATCCATGACCCTTGATGGATTCAGTGAAATCATATGGCAATACAATAATGGGCCAAAATTACTTACAGTTATCAGTGCCAGAAAGTCATTCCTAAATGTTAGTGATAATTTTTAAACAACTGATAATGCATTCAGAAGGATTCTTGAGGGGCTGTTCTTAACATTTATGTATTGTTACAGGGGTATTTGCAAAGGACAGTGCGAGAGACTTCCACCATGTACAATAGTTACATCCTATCTGCACCAAAGGCACAATTGTGTGCAGGAAAAAAAAGCAGCAACATATGGAAGCAGTGGCAAATGTGTAGAACAAACACTTGTACATTAATAAATGTATGCAGCTAGTAATGGGTCATAGTACTGTTCAAGTTTTAGCTCCACAAAAGAACTTGCAAAACAAAACATCATGTGCAAATAGTGAGAAAAAATTATGTAAAATAAAGAAAAAACACTGTGGAAAGTACAGTGCCACATTATGTGCAAGCATTTTTTCAGCATTTAACTGCTGCAGGTGGCAATTAAGCTAGACATATCTTGATTTGGAGAACTATCAGCCAAAAAGACATTTATTGTTTTACTTCAAAACTTAATACGCCTCTATAAGAACACAGACTTTGTTGTCCATAACAATATGAATAATGAACATATGCGTGTCTAGAAGGATGCTTTGTCTGCAGCAAAAAATACATATTACACAACACTAATTGGGTCTAGTAAAGGGAATACTAGGGCTTTATTTTCAACTGTAAACAACAACTACGGCAATCTTCCATTTCAATTCTACTGCACTCATCAATGTAACTCTTTTATGACCTTTTTTAAAATGAAGATTGGAAATATCCACCAGAAGTTGACCTCTTCTAAAAAAAATTTACATGGAACATTCTATGATCCCCCTTCTTTTATTACTAGTTTTAAACTCCCAAATGTGGAGGAAATACTTGGTATTATTAGAAAATCCAAAACCTTCTGAACAAATGTGGTGTGGATCCCTACAACCTAAAAAACTATTGTCCAATCTCTAATTTACCTTTCCTTTCAAAAACACTTGAAAAAAAATGTTGCTGTGCAGGTTCACTCTTACCTTAATGACAATCATTTGTTTGAACAATTTCATGGCTTTTTTCCATTGCACAGTACAGAAACATCCCTGGTCAAAATCACTAATGATCGACTGATGGGCTGTTAATCATACTTAACTACTGATATTTCTCTAATCTCTTCTTTTTCCTAGGTTAAGATCTTAGATGTTTTTCTTGATAGTACCTTGTAGAGAAAAGCCAAGCAAAATGACACGTTTTATTGGCTAACTAAAAAGATTACAATATTCAAGCTTTTGAGGCAACTCAGGCCCCTAAAAATATAACTCAGTCTCCATATTTCCATCTACGTAATATAAGCCATTATTACCCATCTCTTTCAACTACCAGCACTGCTATTCTTGTTCATGCGCTGGTTACATCTCATATTGATTATTGTAATTCTGTTTCCTGGTCTACCTCACAAACTCCTTTACAAGCTTCAGTTGGTTCAGAATGCTGTAGCTCATATTATTACCAGAACCCCTTCCATTGAACACATTACCTTTCATTTAGATCAAATGAAGTTTCTCCGATGTTGTCTTTAATTAGTTGTGTTAGTGAATTAAAGGAGTGGATGGATCAGAACTACTTGTCTTTAAATACAGATAAAACAGAGATGTTAATTGTTAGAGGGAATGACGCTAATCACAACAATATTTTGTCATCATTTAACTCGCTTGGAATCACCATTCATTTTACTAAATCAGCCCGCAATATAGGAGTTATCTTTGACTCTAGCATGACATTTAAAGCACATATTACAAAGTTGTCCAAATCATGTTTAAAAATGTTGGGAAATTAAGGCGCTTTCTAAATAAACAGGATTCTGATAAATTAATTCATGCATTTATTTCTAGTAGGATTGACTACTGTAATGCGGTGTTCACTGGATGTTCAAACTGTTCTTTATTCAGCCTCCAGTTAATCCAAAATGCTGCTGCAAAAAATATTACAAGAACAAGAAAATACGAACACATAACTCCAGTTCTTAAATCCTTACTCTGGCTCCCAGTTAAGTTTAGGGCAGATTTCAAAATCCTTTTAACATATAAAGCATTAAATGGCCAAGGTCCGGCTTACTTCTCTGAGCTTATCATGACTTACAAACCAGAGTGCACAGTAAGATCTCAAGATGATGGTCTGCTTATGATTCCAAGGATTAATAAAATAATAGTGGGAGGTCAAGCTTTCGGTTACAGGGCCCCTAAACTGTGGAATGGTCTGCCTGCTACTGTAAGAGATGCCCCTTTGGTCACAGCTTTTAAATCCCGGCTGAAGACTCACTACTTCAGTTTAGCACACCCTGACTAGAGCTGCTGATTAGATGTACAGACTGCATCTCTGTTGTTAGTCATTAGCACTAAAACATAAGTAACACGATAGTAATAATTTGTTACTAACCCTCACCTATAATGTTTCTCTTCTTGGTACTCAAATGTGGCACTTGGTGCAACAGCCCACCTGCCAAGTTGTTCTGCCTGCCTAAAGTCATCTCTGATGGAGGATCGCATGAATCGTGGGGCAGAGGGGTCCTTTCATTGGATTGGCTGGCCCAGCGCTATTTCAGCTGTGAAATGGCCAAATGGGGGAGCCAGCTTGATGGCCGAGGTCTCCAGGACTCTAAACAAATCCAAATCATATTATGTGATATCATCTACTGTTAAATTCTGCTCCGTAATTGAAAAAGTTTTATTTTTATACAGCATTGAAGATTTGTTCTGTTTTGTGTATTGTATTGACCCCCTTCTTTTTGACACACACAGCACTCCCAACCTACCTGGAAAGGGGTCTCTCTTTGAACTGCCTTTCCCAAGGTTTCATCCATTTTTTCCTTACAAGGGTTCTTTTTAGCAGTTTTCCCTTGTTTTCTTAGAGAGTTAAGGCTGGGGGGTTGTCAAGAGGCAGAGCCTGTTAAAGCCCATTGTAGCACTTTTTGTGTAAATTTGGGCTATACAAAAATAAATTCATTGTATTGTATTACTCCTGTCCTTCAGCAGCTTCACTGGCTCCATGTAAAAATATTGCGTTGATTTAAAGATTCTGCTTATTACTTACAAAATCCTACCATAATCTGTCACCTCCTTATCTTTCTGATCTTCTTCACATCTCCATTCCTTCCAGTATACTTAGGTCTTCTTCCTCTATCAATTTTATTATACCACCTACTCGCTTGACTTCCATGGGGCTTAGCGCTTTCAGTCGAGCGTTCCCTTGCCTCTGGAACTCTCTCCCACAAGATATTTGTAAAATTGACTCTCTTGGTACCTTTATATCTCGTCTTTAAACACTTCTTTTTAAGCTGGCTTATTCTGTTTGATATACATTTTAGTTGATAAATTTAAATTTAAAATTATTATTTTATTTATTATGGTTTTATTGTACTGTAATATTCTATTAATTTTATATTGTGACTTTTGTTATTAATGTGCTCTGTAAGGTGTCCTTTTGTGCCTTGATAGGTGCCTATAAATAAAATAAATTATTATTATTATTAAAACAGAACAGGTTATTTACAGAGCCTGAGAGCACCTATATACAACAACCTCACTGTAAAGAGCCATGGGAAACCAACCACACAAAAATAAGCACAACTTAAGCACCTCAACATTTTTGTTAGGGACTCATGGCAGTAGTTCAGCTCCACCATCCAACTAGTGTAATCCACCTAGGAGGTCCTCTCACACAGGCTACACCTTACATTTATTTCCCAAATGCCACCAGAAATGCTAGAGCACAAGATAATTGCAGCATTTCATCACAAGGCACAAAACATAAAGGTAATGTCATTTACACATTTTGCAAGGGACAGAACCTGTACAACAGTAAACTGCAGTTTTCTATTGTGATTTCATTTATGTATTTAGTCTCCTTGCGCTTTATGTCTTGTTTAACAAAATTGCTTGTGGCACTCTCAATTGTGCAGTACATCGGTCCATTACAAACTGTGCGATTGACACTATACACATTTTTCCTTCTCATATTTGTCACTACATCTTTTTGTCAGCACACTATTGTCAGTGCACTTTTGTGTCCCTGTCAAGTTCAACTATTACATTTTTCTAAATGCTACCGGGACAGACTCCACTTTTCCACAAGGGCATAAGAAAATGGATAGATAGATTTTGAATTTAATTTTTTTTAAGTTTCAGTTTAAAGCAGTCTCACACAAAATTATTATTCGTCTCATCTGTATTTCTTCATTTCATTACCTGTTTCATCAAGTTACTACTTAGCATTGCCAAATTTATACAGTCACTTGAAAAACATCTCCTTATACCTGTTTTTCATTTTTTAATTAAGAAAAGAGGGTGCACATACATGTAAAATCCAGCTATACTGCAAAAAAAAGTGAACTCAATCATGAACAATCATAAAATGTTGCTCCTGACGCCACAGGCCATGTACCCTTTTATTATACCCTGCCTTCCCTTTTATTCTGCAGTTTTTCCTTCAAGTAAATCTGCTTCTGTTATATACAGTAAGACAACCAAAACTCTTTCATATGTTAAAGGTTGTATTTTGTTTTTGTAAGACATGCACAGTAGTATTCATTTTATTACTGCATGTATTTAGCTGACAAATTTATCCACAGACACCTAAACAATAAAATACAATTAGTTGCATAGTACTTCTACATCTCAAGCACTGACAGTTTAACTACTACTATTAAAAAGCTTACAGTTTAACATTCCAGCCACTACTTCAGTTTCTCTGTCTTAACACTAGAATTACCAGAGTCTACGAAAAAACTCGTAGATCCATCCCACCTAAAATCGCTTCTTAAAACCGTTCTCACTACTCCGCCACCCTCCTTTATCCTGTAAATGTGCCGATAAAAACAAACTGCAAGCAGCCGGCTATTTCATCCCCCCACCGACTTAGAACATGCACGAACTTCTCCCAGCTCATGCCTCGATTATCTGGGAGTGAAGTGGAGTTTTAGAGTGGAAATAATAGATTGTTATTTGGAACACACGCATTTCATGTGTGTTCCGTTTCTACAGTAATCTGTGTAAACACAATGTTAAAACAGAAACTTTTTCATATTTTAGTAATAAATGTTACAAAATGTAGGCATAAACTATAAAATGTGTGAAGCCTGAAGGCCAAAGATCAAATAAACACTTTCACAAAAGGTTCAAAAATGTCACAACACCTTCTGTGGTGTACCGGTAAGACATTGCAACTCAGAGAGCAGCAGACTTACCGTACCTCAGAGACCTGAGTTCAATTCCCCGGTGTGTTGGAATTTATTTTTTTTTCTTCAAGTTCGCAGTTCTGCCTGCCTTTTATTATTATATAGGAGCTTCCTTGTCTGCCTATCATATAGTACCTTTCCTTCCTATCTATCTATATATCTATCCCCTTGGCTGTTTTTTATATATCTATTATACAGTGCCTTCCCTGTTTATTTAAATATCTAGTGCCTTCTCTGCCTGTCTATCTGATTGCATATAGCGCTGAACTTACTGCTCTGTACTATTCTGTCCTCTGCATGTCCTGAAGTACAAAATAAACACCATCATACAGCAACATATGTGAACTGGCAAGATCGGGGTAAAATAACAAGCGGTCACTGATTACAAACCGCAAGATGAATGAAAGAGAAAATATATGTAAAAACATTATCATACTAATGCAATATTATTTGAAAACGAACAGCGTCAGATCGGGTTTGAATATGCGCCTGATCTGACGCTGTTCGTTTTCAAATAATATTGCATGTACTGTACTATTTTAGAATAAAAACACATTTGATTTCAGTCAGTCTGTAAGAGCCAGTGTAAATACATGATAATTGTAAAAGGTTAGCTTTTTTTTTTTTTTATTCAGTTCCATTCTCTCAGTCGTGTTCACGATCCCCCCCTCCCCATCTGACACTGCTGTTTTCACATAAAGACGTGCTATAGCTCAAATGTGATTTATTTGGAGACGCGCTTTAACTCGAATGTTATTTATATAGGGAAGAAAGTACAGTGTCAGGTGCTCATTCAGTGTAATAGGAACCATAGCATAGAGAGGTGTGTACACTGCAACAAGTACACATGTCGTAAATGTAGGAAGTGTGTGTGGGAATTGTTAATATTTGAATGTGATGATTTTATATAGCACGGATTGGAAATCAGCAGTTCTTAGCATTGCACCACGCAAGATGTCGTATCAGACGCTTACTGTAACTTGCTTTATTTTTTCTTCACTTATAGTCTAGAATAAAAGTGCACTTGTTTTGTTATACTTGTACACCAACATATGTTCCTGTGTTTGAGCGACACAGGCATGCTCAAAAAATAGACGTGTAATGCCACAAAAAGTGCACGCAGGCACTTCAGTTCGCAAGCACTGGTACGAGAATGCAGTCACAAGTACGCTGCAGAGCTATAGCGCATCTTTATGTGAAAACAGCAGTGTCAGATTGGGGGGGGTAGGTAGGGAAGGATCCTGAACACGACTGAGAGAATGAAAAGTGAATAAATAAAAAAAAAAAATAATCTTTACAAGTATCATAAATTACACTGGCTGTTACACACTGAAATCAAACGCATTTTTTTATTCTAAAATAGTAAGAATAAGAGCAGTTTACTTCTCAAAACTGAGTCGTGCGGGATCGAACACATGACCTTTTGATTACTAGTCAGCAGCTGATACCACTGCGCTACCATGGCAGTTGTAGTAAGTATGTGTCAATGTGGCATGCTAAGGCGGCTTTTTTTCTGCAGTTCTATTTTTGAATAAAAGCATACTTGTTCTGTTATATTTGTACCTTTTGTGAAAGTGTTTCTTTGATATTTGGACTTCAGGCTTCATACATTATATAGTTTATGCCTACATTTTCTCATTTACTACTACACATATGTTTTAAAAATGTGTTTACACGGATTACTGTAAAGACGGAACACACGTGAAATGCGTGTATTCCAAATAATGATCTATTACTTCCACTCTAAAACTCCACTTCACTCCCAGATAATCAATCAAGGCATGAGCTAGGAGAAGTTCGTGCACGTTCTAAGTCGGTGGGGGATAGAATAGCCGGCTACTGGCAGCTTTTCTTTACCAGCACATTTAGATTAAAAAAAGACGCTGGCGGAGAGGTGAGAACTGTTTTAAGAAGCAATTTAAGGTGGGACGGATCTACGAGTTTTTTCGTAGGCTCTGGTAATTCTAGTGTTAAAAGAGTATTCTACACAGCTTGTGTTAATTTATGTAACATAGCAGAATACCCGCGCTTCGCAGCGGAGAAGTAGTGTGTTAAAGAAGGTATGAAAAAGAAAAGGAAAAATTTAAAAAATAATGTAACATGATTGTTAATGTAATTGTTTTGTCATTGATGAGTGTTGTTCCCATATCTATCTATATATATCTATATCTATATCTATATCTATATATATATCTATATCTATATCTATATATATATATATATATATATA
>JANRMT010025791.1:1159-12347 GCA_026402145.1 Polypterus bichir lapradei | reverse complement strand
TTTTTTTTTTTTTTTTGCCCTTTTTGTTTCCTGTGGTTTTCAGTGATACCTTTTGCTTATTGCTCGTCAACATTTGAAAAACATCCATTGGAATTTAACTCATTGTCACCCTCCTATAGAAACGGCAGGCACGAAAAAACGATAACAGTTCATATTAGGAAAAAAAAAACATTTTTGCAGCTCTCGATTGCGTCAAAAAAAAGACGTTGCCAGTGAATTCGGAATTTTGCCATCGACGCTGTCAACTTTCTTGAAAGACCGAGCAAAAAAAGAAAAAAAAATCTCGGGTTGCAAACGTATGTGAACTGCTGCATTTGAAGACGTTGAAAAAGCAGTTTTTATGTGGTTCAGAGATGCTCGTTCAAGAAACATTCCTATTAATGCGGCACTCATTCATGGTAAATGTGAGGTTTGCAAACTCTCTTGGGACCTCCCCTAACTGGACGACGCGCCGAAGAGCGTCGCGAAGTGCGATCCCCGAGTCTATGGAAGACTGTTTATCTGTTGCCGGGGCAACAGCAGGCTCAAAGATATTCTGCGTCTCTCAGCTGTGCTGCCTCTCTGCCAAAGCAAACAGAAAAGATATCGATGGGTGATGCAGCCTGACCGCTGTGTCTGTGTATAGCAGAGTGGCAGATCACGCTACAATAAATAAGTGTGCCGTTCCTGTTTCAAGCTGAATAAAGTTGGTTTTCCTAAAGTACTGAGACTCAGTACTCAGACTCAATGGGTGCAAGACAGGGACTTATAGCGCGACCACGATCTTTTATGATTTGCTTCTGTGTCACTTCACTGCAGCGCTATGAGCCCTGCCCTAGCAACAGACAAACACTCTTCCACAGACGCTTCAATTGCGTTTCGGGAAAGTGTATTATCGCAAGGAAATGCTGAGAAAAATTCTCGTCAGTATAACTTGTAGACAGGAGGAGATTAAAATTAACACAAAAGAAGCTATTGAAATGATTGCAAACGCCTGGGTGCAAGTTAAAGAAAGCACTATAGTACAAATACAGAATCTCATTACAACGGAATTTTTGTTATAACGAAATATTGTTTAGGTCCCTGGGAGTTCGTTATAACGTAATTTGACCTGTATTATGGTGCCAACCTGACTTTTGGGTTTTTCAGTTGCTCTGGTTCTTTATGTATATTAAGTGGTTAATATGTGTTCTATGTCGACTTCAAGAATTACATTTACTCATGAAGAGTTTTTGAACATACGAGACTTAGCTCTATCAGATTTATTTCCTATGTTTGTTTGTGATGAAGGAGATTTGCCACAGAGGTTTTCCCCGTCTACCTGCAGGAATGCTGACCCTCATGCTTTACCAGGATGTACAGAGGTAAGCGCACTGATGTGCTGGAGATACAGAGACTTTCCTGATTCACTTCCGGCAATCTGTTTTTCAAATATTCGCTTGCTTGTCAACATAATGGACAAGTTGGCGCTACAGATTACGACTAACAAAAGATTTTGTGTGTATTTGTGCCTTCTTTTTTACTGAAACATAGCTTAATTTGGATTTTTCTGACAACGTTATTCAAATGGCAGGATATCAGTTATTCAGAACAGACCGTAACAGTGGACTTTGTGTCCAAAATTCCTTCTTTTACCTCTGCAGATTTAGAAGCTTTTGTCATTCATTGCAAGCTGTTCTGCCTACCCAGGAAATCCCATTCTGTTATACTGGTTAGTATTTACAATCCTCTTGATGTGAATTCTCAATCAGAACAAAAGTTACTAGCTGATAACATTCCTCATTTGGAAAATAATTTTTGATCTGCAAGGAGGAAGTTCAATAAAGTTCTGAGAGCTGCAAATGCCACTTGCAAAGAATAGCTGAAGGAAGGCTTTAGCAGTAACAGCCAGGCAGTGCTGAGTTCTCTGAAAAAAGTTACAAATTATAGGCAGATGTGCTCCAAAGCCTTATCCTCTCCCATTCCGGTTAATCAGTTAAATGAGTTTTATTGCCGGTTTCACAAGGTCATGAGCCCCTGCTTGGACCCTGACCCTCTGTCTTCCACATCAAAAGATCCCCTTCCCTCCCTCTCACAACCATTTCAGTATCACCATCACTGAATTTCACTGCCTAAAGACAGATTCACTTCGTCATCACTGCTTGTATCACTGTCAAGAGCGTGCAGCACCTGGGCTGCAGAAAAGTTTCCTATGAGACCCCATTTTGAGGCTACAAGACGTGTCTGCACTGTTTCCTGGGTAACATTCGGGTATGTCGTCTACGCAAGACACATATCATTTCCCAAGCAACGCTCAGCACTAACGCTGTTGGAAATTTAACAGCTCGCATAATCCTTGGGTCGAATGCTTACGCAAGACACATCTGTTCAGTTGCCCAAGAGACGCTCGGGAATAACACTTTTACCATTGTTTTTACAGTGCAAGTGACGCTCAGGTCTAACAGTAAGGAGGTTAACTTCTCGAGGTTTGCAAATGTTTTGTTCAAGAAATTGTTGTGTTTGTGTAGTGGTTTGCACAGGGTTAGGTTAATGGTGGGTTGTAATTGTGCTGTTTCTTGTTGGTAATGTCTTGTATTTTATGTTTGCATCTAACCAAAGTCAATTCTGGTATGTTTCATATGACAGCAATAACATGATTCTGATTCTGAAATTTTTTTCAGTTAGGGGATATATGAGGGTTGTGTTGCATGCACAGCCCATTTCAAATTCTACCACCGCATCTCAATGTGATTCCAGTCCAAAACACCCCCGGTACAATGAAGAATGTATAGTGCTGAGCTGGGAATGAGCTGCCCGGACCCTGATGCAGCCCCAAACCATAATGTTTCCAATACCATGCATTATAGGTGGTATTAGGTTCTTCTGCTGAAATGTGGTCTTTGGTTTGGGCCAAATATGTTTTCTAGTACCATATAACTCTCTATGCCTTATCTGTCCAGAGGAGATTACTCCAGAATTTCCACCTGGCAAACCTCCTACACATATCTAGTTTCTGCAGACTTTTTCTGTTGGTAGTCATGCACTTTGACACCCAACAGGGGCAAGTGTAACCTGTAGGATTTGTGACAAAATTTAGAGCTTCTTAGCATCTCTTTCTGCCTCATGCATTGTACTGTTCGCCTAAACTTGCTGGGGTTGGTTGTCCTGGACAAGTTGGCAGTTGTTTGAAATCTTCTCCACTTGTAGATAGTTTTTCAGATAGTGAATGATTGGTTTCCAGTTGTTTGGAGATAATTTTTAATCCCTTCTCATAATGGATTCATAAGCATCTACAGCCACCTTTCTGAAGGACTCAGAGATTTTTCAGTGTAATCATTGTGAAAACACATACTTCGACAACAAACCATACTAAATGTCAGAGGCTTAAATAAGAC
Organism: Polypterus bichir lapradei; assembly: GCA_026402145.1. Classification (NCBI taxonomy): domain Eukaryota; kingdom Metazoa; phylum Chordata; class Cladistia; order Polypteriformes; family Polypteridae; genus Polypterus; species Polypterus bichir. The sequence continues at coordinate 8,994 of JANRMT010025791.1, read as the reverse complement.
AGGCTCCTCCAAGATCTTTTTACCTGAACTAATGCACCAAATTCTGATTTTAGGTGTTTGCGGCAGTGATAAATGTAGGGGTATACTTACTAATTCCACGTGTGACGTTTGGATTTTTATTTGGACCACAAAAATCTAAATGTGGCATGATGCTTCTATATTGTATCACCTTTACCTATACTGTTTAAATGAATATCAAATCTTCATATGTCCAATATGTAAAAAGAAAAAGAAAGTTTCATGGAGTGTATAAACTTTTGCCAACCTTGGCCATCTTTAATTGTGGTAGCCATTTCTGCAGAATGGAAAGCAGCCAGCAAACACAAATAGCATTTCTATCTGAAAGCAGAAAACAATACAGCCTTCATGTAATGATATAAAAAGAGGATGTGTGAAGGTTCTGCAGCTTGTTTGACTGAGTTGGATGCCCTGCTCTTTGATGCTACTATAATGGACTGAATTTAGAAGAGAAGGCCCAAATATTGAAGTGAGTGTAGCCTAGTAGGACCTGCCAACCCCAAACCAAGACATACCAACTCCATTCCATAAGGCAGTCATTTGTGCAGGATGCATTGAAGAAAACTTGTACAAATTTGAATGCTTATTTGTTTTAAGTCTCCAGTCATTACTTATTAGTCAGTATTGATAAAGTATGACTAATGTAATAATTTCTTGTTGGTTTGTTATATTGGTATTGATGTGTAGTTTTAAAATTTCTTTTCTTGTATCCATTTGTATGGATTGTTCTTAATTATTTTTGCAACCTCTATGATGCCCCGAAGAGGGGACAGTGGGGTCCAAAACATGTTGGCAGTGTAATGGCAGTATTTGTCAGAATATCTCTGGAGGCACCTCGTTTGTGGTGGACTTCTCCATTTTTAAGTCTTCCTCAGTTTCTGGAGATATTAACAGATTGGACTATTTTGAACTTTCTAATAAAGGAGCATATTACTTGTTATATATTTGTTATATACATCTCTCCTTTTTAAAATTTATTTTTAAATTATACTGTCATCAGCACATGGTAGCCTTATTAAAATTAAAATTAGGATAAAGCACTTAGATCACACTGAATGTTTTCTTTATGACTTACAAATGTCCTTTTTTATAAAAAAAAAAGGGGGAAAATGAATTTTTCCAAACTACTAGTAAAATACGTGAAACATTTCTACTGTAAATTAGGACTGACGTAGGCTGTTTGCTTTTTGAAGGGAGTTATGCAAAATAATGAATGGCTAAGCTGAAGAGAGGAGCAGCAAAAAGTGAAAACTGGGAAGGGAAACCCACTACGCCAACACTCAAGAGGGTCGAGCCTTCAGTCAGCCATAAATACATTGTACTTTTCCTGCAGTGCCTGTTCTATGAGTGAATGTTAATTGTACTCAAAATGTATAGTATAATAGTATTTTCTTTATAATTTACCATATTTGCAATCCATTCTCAACCACTGTGTGCTCTCAGAATTTTTATCAGTATTTTCAAAGTTTTGGAAAAGCATTAAAGTACTTGGGGTGGGGTGGAAGGTTATTTATGTAGCAAGTGAATGAAATGCTTGAACTTGTGCTGGTGGAATCCCTTGGTAGATGAGTTGAAACATCCAAGCCACAGGACAACAGGGCTGTCAATCTCTCCTCGTCTTAAGGGCCGCTATGTCAGAAGCTCTTGGAGCTTGAGGATTGAAGATGAAAATGTAAATGCTGTAGAGACGGCTAAAGAATTTTTAAATAGCTGAGGAGTCATTGACAGGAGGATGTTGACAGCGCTGTCATCCCATGGTCTGCCTTTCAAGTTCAGGCACTTGATTCACTTGCATTTTCCCCTGTAAGCAATTGACTAGAAGGTAGCTTTCCTCTTTAATCTTCATTTTAAGGACCCGTTAAAGTCAAGACCCGTGTCAAAAGAAAGAAATCCCTTTTCATCTGGCACAGTCTCACTGCTGACACACGTTTCACTTTTTTACACAGGCTTTTTGAAACAATGTACAGGCACCTGATATTATTTTTAAACAGAAGCCACTTTAACCTTATCAGTTTTCCAAATAAGAGGAAATTGTTGAATTATTTTAGCTGTTTTTATTACATAATAACTAACATATCTCAATATCAAATTAATTAAAACACAGCAGTACAAACAAATTTTACTTAACTACACAATGGAGTCAGTTATTTGTTTTGTATTAATTTCATTTCAAGAAAATAACATTGCATACAATCAAATTGAACTTATACAACATGGACTTTCTAGTAAAACTAGAAATAAAAAAATATCAGAAAGTCCAAATAAGAATGCTGAAAAAAAAAAAACAACAACCACCTCATAACACAGAATTCAGACCCATCGAAGAGAAAGAGAGGGGAGCCAAGAGCATGAGCAAAAAAGAAGGAAAAAAACAAAGTGAAAAAAAGGAGGAAATGTCCTTTTCCCTCTGCCAATATGAATGTTTATTCTAAAATTGTATTGATTAAATCTGGCCATATTTTTAAAAAATTTTGAAAGGATCCAAGCAAAAATTAGATTTTTTTTTTCTAATTTCATATAATATGGAACATTAGTTACTCAATTACATATAAAAGGTGGAATGGGATTCTTCTAGTTAAGCAAGATATGCCAGCGTGCTAGTAGTGTGGTACAGGCTATTACAATCAATTTGTCCTTCTCCACTTTATGCTCATCTGCCCACACCAAACCACCTCTTTTAATGGGACAGGGGTGATTGTGATACCTAGACAGTATGATAAGCATTCAGAACCTGTGGCCCAGTGAGGTTGAAGCTAGCACTAACAATCACAGGTTGGATCCTGCCCTGGATATTTTTTGGTCAATTTTAAACAAGATAAATGTGATCAAAGAAAGATTTTCTTTTTAATTATTGAATGTTTTGCGCATATGTCTGAGTAGGTTTTTATAGCAAAATATCTGATTTAAAAAATAGTGGAAAAATTGTGCTGCTGGGAAGTTAAATTTGAAGTGTAATTGTTCATAAGATGCAAAAACTATATATATAGTTCTGTAAGTGTTTTAATCCCATTCATTTTCCAAAGATTATATAGTGTGTAGTTTTGAGCTTGGAAAGATGATTATGGTATAGAAAAGCAACAGATAAAAGCTTGTCTGCCTTGAAGTGCATTCTGGAATGGTTCCCTATTCGGAGTGGTTGATGGACAATTGAATTACTGGTATACTGACAAAAATTAGCTTTTACTGGGGAACAAAGCAGAACATATAAAGAAGCACAGCAAGATTTTTTTTCCATTGTTGACCAGGTTGGTGTAAATTAAATAATTTGTGATCATTTCCTGGTCTTTACAGCTTATAAATTGCCACCCAGTAATAAAACTGAAAGTTAGGAGTGCCATACCATCTTGAATGAGTGGCTGTCTCGAATTCCAGATAAGTGAGGTTATAATTGAGTCTTGTTTCTTAAAGAATCATTTGTTTATGTATATAGGGATGCTGGAAATAGAAGTGGAAGCTTGTGAAGGATCAATCAATCAATCAACATTTATTTATATAGCACATTTTCATACAGAAAAATGTAGCTCAAAGTGCTTTACAAAATGAATAGAAAAATAGAAGACACAATAAAAAATAAACATAAGTCAACATTAATTAACATAGAATAAGTAAGGTCCGATGGCCAGGGTGGACAGAAAAAACAAAAAAAAACTCCAAAAGCTGGATAAAAAAAATAAAATCTGTAGGGGTTCCAGACCACGGGACCGCCCAGTCCCCTCTGGGCAGGATGTTCATCTTGATAGTATTGATTCTCCCTGCTAATGTAAGATGGAGGAAAGACAATCTGTTCACATCTTGAACGACTTTTTTCCATGCTAATATCTAAATTGTGTTGAAAAAGATCCTTATATTTACTTGTGATGTTCAATATACAGTGTGTGTATATATATATATATATATATATATATATATATCATATCATATCATCTGTGTATAGTGATTTTTTTGGTACAAGGCCTTCTCTGATAAACCCCCTTATCCTCATCTCTAATGTATTTCAAAAATGACTGGCCAGTGGCTTAATGGTGATTGGAAAAAGCGCTGGTGTTAGCTGGAGTGAGAAATTTGACCAATCCAATCTCATTGCAATTGAAACTGGTCCTTACTTGTTAAGTGAGACTTTTGTAAAAATACTGTCTTAACATTTAGGCCTGTTAGACAAGAGAATACTTTTTTTTTTCTCCTCTTTAAGTCATGATTGAAACCTTTGCCATTCCAGCTTGCAAAGGTCAGTGTTGGGACAGAGAGATGCTTCTGAACATATGAGGACATTTTGTAACCTTAAGTAAACAGTGTTTTTTCATAATTTAGTTTTAACCTTGCTTTCAATATCGTTAACAGTTATTATGAGTAAGGAGCTTGACATTATGTTGGCAGTTACATTTGTAGGGGTGAAAAGGATTGATAAGTAATAACTTGCTTTGTTTCTCTTAATCCTGTCCCTCCAGCCTGGGTCAGTTCATTTCATTTGACTGTTAAGTAGGAGTGTGCAATATGTATCATCTATAATAATATCTTAATTGATGTTTTAACAATGTGTGAGCTAAAATTATCAAGTTTGTCATTCACTTTGCAAAAAATAATCAAAAACACGCCTTGAGAGTCCATGTATTCACTGTCTCATGTAACCTAATGTGACAGACTACTGTGTGTGTGCATGGTCAGCGAACCACAAGTGAAGCTAACGTAGCTGGCTGAAATTGTGTGAACAAACAGCGCCAGGGAATAAACAGCCTTACAGTCTATGTTAAGATTTAATTGCAAGATGTGGACCCTCCTCACTCGTGTGGAGGTGGTGTGGTTTTAAAAAGACTAATGTTGCTTAAAAGATTACAATGTGCAAACTATGTCAGAAAACACTTATTATTAAAGACAGCTCAACATATAACTTGTTTCACCATCTGCAAAGTTAAATTGATCTAGTATGGAGCTCCATGGTGTCAGGCAAAAAAAAAAAAAAAACAGTTTGAACAAGTTACATAATTCGTCCAAACAGATTATTTTTATTTATTTCCATAAGAAGCATATGCCTATCAGGCATGTTTTACCTCTCGAGCCATCTTGGTTTTAGGGGGTTCTGAATTTCGAAGCATATTTTTTTCTTTCATTACAGTGGATTCTCGGTTTGCGAGCATAATTCGTTCCGGAAACGTGCTCACAGTCCAAAGTACTCGTATATCAAAGTGAATTTCCCCATAAGAAATAATGGAAACTCAGATGATTCGTTCCACAACCCAAAACTATTCATATCAAAATGATTAATACAAAATATAAAGTAAAAATACATAAAACAAATTAACTTGCACTTTACCTTTAAAAAGAATCATGGCTGGTGTGAGTGAGTTTCTTCACTCTTGTGGGATTCCACCCAACGGGACGACATGCGGAAGAGTGTCCCAAAGCAATTACAGTCTCCCAGCGCTGTAGCAGTTCGCCGTATAAGCGCATCCAAAAAGATCATAGACATGCGATATTCCTGCTGTCGATGGGTGATACAAGGAACATTATAAAGATCTTGCTACAATAAATAACAGCGCTGTTGCTGTTTCAAGCTGAATAAAGCTGGTGTTGTTAAAGTACTGAGACTCAGCTTCGTGTTTTGGGGCGCAAGATGGGGACTCGCACTTCACAGCACACACACACACACACAGTCACAATGTTGTAGTAAACAGTATACGCTCGCACGGATGTTGACTATATGAGTGAGGCACACAGACTCAGACGGAGAATAGGAGACGATTGCCCTCAAGAGGAGAGAGAGAGAGAGAGAGAGAGAGAGAGAGAGAGAGAGAGAGAGAGAGAGAGAGACACACGCGAGTGAGCGAGATAAGGAGAAAGAGAGAGAGAGACGCGCGCGAGTGAGAGAGATAAGGAGATAAGGAGAGACAGACAGACAGACACGCGCGAGAGAGAGTAGAACCATCAGCTCAGATGTGATCACATGACGCTCAGCAGACAAAGTGTACTCATATTGCAAGACATAGCTCGTTTATCAAGTCAAAATTTATTTAAAAATTTAGCTCGTCTTGCAAAACACTCGTAAACCAAGTTACTCGTAAACCGAGGTTCCACTGTATTTAGAACACTAGGGGGCTCTGCCCCCTGCTCGCCCACCCAGGGGTTTGGTTTATCGGATATACAATTTAAAAAGATTGTTAGTTTCATGTGAATTGTTACATATGCATTATTTTCACTTTTATTTTAAAACTTTTGTAAAAACAATACTTTATTTCCGGCACCGGGCGTGGTTACTTCTCTTTCTCACAGGACATATGACGCTGCTCACATTGTGAAGGGGTTGCGGCTGAACGCATGCTAAGGAGATGCCGTCGGATCATCTGCTGTCTTTCTGCTGCTGGCGAGCTGCCTGTTCTGCTTGTCTCGCTGCCTGATCATTTCAAAGCCTGTACAGCAACTGTCCTTTTGCCACTTCGGGGGTGAAGTTTAAGGTTTAGGTTGGCTGAACGCACGTTAAGGAGAAGCAGTCTGATCATCTGCTGGCTGTTTGCTGCTGGCGAGCTGCATGTTTTGCTTGTCTCTTGTCATTGTTTTAAGAGCTGGGAGCACATGAAGTGTGTCTGCCAACAGCAATCCAACAACTGCTAGGTTAGATGTGCGTGGACTTGTTTTAAATGATGTCTCACTGCCTTGTCTCGCGTGACGTTGTAAAAACAATACAGTGATCCCTCGCTATATCACACTTCAACTTTCGCAGCTTCACTCCATCACATATTTTAAATGTAAGCATATCTAAATATATATCACGGATTTTTCGCTGGTTCGCAGATTTATGCGGACAATGGGTCTTTTAATTTATGGTACATGCTTCCTCAGTTTGTTTGCCCAGTTGATTTCATACAATGGACGCTATTGGCCGATGGCTGAGAAGCTACCCAATCAGAACACGTATTACGTATAAAATAAAACTCCTCAATGATATACGATATGCTTCCCTGCACGGTGCTTTGCACACTTAAAAGCTCTAACAGCCCATATTGATTTTTGATTGTTTGCTTTTCTCTGTCTCTCTCACTCTCTCTGACATTCTCTGCTCCTGACGGAGGGGGTGTGAGCAGAGGGGCTGTTTGCACAGTGGCTGTTTGCTTAGAAGATACCGACGCTCCTCTAAAAAATGCTGAAAGACTACCTTCACATTGATCCCTTCATTGCGGCCGCTTTATCGCAGTGCTTCGCATACATAAAAGTCCAACAGCCCTATTGATTTTTGATTGTTTACTTTTCTCTCTCTCTCTGACATTCTCTGCTAAGCCCACTCCTTTGAAGAGGAAGATACGTTTGCATTCTTTTAATTGTGAGACGGAACTGTCATCTCTGTCTTGTCATGGAGCACAGTTTAAACTTTTGACTAAAGGGTGTTATTTCATGTCTAGAGGGCTCTAGTAATGTTAAAAAACGTATTTAGAAGGTCGTAAACAGATTTTCAATGCTCTAACTGCGAAAATTTTAGATTTATAAATAAAGAATCCTACTTTAAGGAAATTCATTTATCTGTCTGGAGCGGATTAACCGTGATAAACAAGGGTTTACTGTATAACTGTGCGGAGAATATTTATAAACAGTATGGGAGAGTTTCTAAGGGCTTAAAATATATAAAAACTAGCAAATTACCCGCGCTTTACAGCGGAGAAGTAGTGTGTTAAAGAAGTAATGAAAAAGAAAAGGAAACATTTTGAAAATAACGTAACATGATTGTCAATGTAATTGTTTTGTCACTGTTGTGAGTGATGAGTGTTGCTGTCATATACACACACACACATATAACATATACATATACACATATATATATATATATATATATA
>JANRMT010025721.1:5693-29940 GCA_026402145.1 Polypterus bichir lapradei | reverse complement strand
CACAAAGGGAGAAAATTAATCATGTATCAAATTTTTTTTTTTTTATATATTCATGAGCTTTCAGCCAGGGACCTTCATCAGAGGATAATTCTTAGACTTACAAGAATCGAAGGCAATATATACAAGAAAATTACGTTGGGGGGGCTAATTTAGTGTGATTAGGGGGGGTATTGGTTTTAAAGTTTTGTTTATTATGAACATGTTCTTCTTAAGTTTGCTTATGCTGGATTTATGTCCAAGTGTCTGTTGATGGCGTTCTCATTTGATAGCCAAGATTTGGCCAGCTCTCTGGCACTTTTAGTACTGGCCTTAAATCTTACTTGTACATTGTCCCAGTTAAATGGTATGTCCTGTAGATTTAGTATGTGTGTAGATCAGTGATAGATTTTGACAGGACAATCTTCTTTTTAGGCGTAAGCACATGCATGCACTGACACAAGAAGAGAATATATGTAAACTGGCCTATCTGCACGGATTTATAGTGCTTACACCTAAAAAAAGAGATCGTCCTGTCAAAATAAGAGACTCTTTCGCCTTCTTGACGTGAATCATGTTTAAATGAAATGCTGCCAATAAGGGATAATAGAAATCACCACGCTGCTTTCTATCTTTGATGATAAAACTTTTGATGTTTTATGGGGTGAAAAAAATGATCGCCCCTGACAGATACACTTAATCAGTAGTGTGTGCGACCCACGATTTGTGAGTTTGAGTGTGTGTGTGTGTGCGTATGGTTTTTTCAGTTTTACTATAAAAACAGTTAGGCATCAGTTATTTACAGTGCATCCGGAAAGTATTCACAGCGCATCACTTTTTCCACATTTTATGTTACAGCCTTATTCCAAAATGGATTAAATTAATTTTTTCCTCAGAATTCTACACACAATACCCCATAATAACGTGAAAAAAAGTTTACTTGAGATATTTGCAAATTTATTAAAAATAAAAAAAATTGATAAAGCACATGTACATAAGTATTCACAGCCTTTGCCAAGAAGCTCAAAACTGAGCTCAGGTGCATCTTGTTTCCCCTGATCATCCTTGAGATGTTTCTGCAGCTTAATTGGAGTCCATCTGTGGTAAATTCAGTTGATTGGACATGATTTGGAAAGGCACACACCTGTCTATATAAGGTCCCACAGTTGACAGTTCATATCAGAGCACAAACCAAGCATGAAGTCAAAGGAATTGTTTGTAGACCTCCGAGACAGGATTGTCTCGAGGCACAAATCTGGGGAAGGTTACAGAAAAATTTCTGCTGCTTTGAAGGTCCCAATGAGCACAGTGGCCTCCATCATCCGTAAGTGGAAGAAGTTCGAAACCACCAGGACTCTTCCTAGAGCTGGCCAGCCATCTAAATTGAGCGATCGGGGGAGAAGGGCCTTAGTCAGGGAGGTGACCAAGAACCCGATGGTCACTCTGTCAGAGCTCCAGAGGTCATCTGTGGAGAGAGAGAAAAACTTTCCAGACGGACAACCATCTCTGCAGCAATCCATCAATCAGGCCTGTATGGTAGAGTGGCCAGAAGGAAGCCACTCCTTAGTAAAAGGCACATGGCAGCACGCCTGGAGTTTGCCAAAAGGCACCTGAAGGACTCTCAGACCATAAGAAACAAAATTCTCTGGTGTGATGAGACAAAGATTGAACTCTTTGGTGTGAATGCCAGGCGTCACGTTTTGGAGGAAACCAGGCACCGCTCATCACCAGGCCAATACCATCCCTACGGTGAAGCATCGTGGTGGCAGCATCATGCTGTGGGGATGTTTTTCAGCGGCAGGGACTGGGAGACTAGTCAGGATAAAGGGAAAGCTGACTGCAGCAATGTACAGAGACAGCCTGGATGAAAACCTGCTCCAGAGCGCTCTTGACCTCAGACTGGGGTGACGGTTCATGTTTCAGCAGGACAACGACCCTAAGCACACAGCCAAGATATCAAAGGAGTGGCTTCAGGGCAACTCTGTGAATGTCCTTGAGTGGCCCAGCCAGAGCCCAGACTTGAATCCAATTGAACATCTCCGGAGAGATCTTAAAATGGCTGTGCACCGACGCTTCCCGTCCAACGTGATGGAGCTTGAGAGATGCTGCAAAGAGGAATGGGCGAAACTGGCCAAGGATAGGTGTGCCAAGCTTGTGGCATCATATTCAAAAAGACTTGAGGCTGTAATTGCTGCCAAAGGTGCGTCGACAAAGTATTGAGCAAAGGTTGTGAATACTTATGTACATGTGATTTCTCAGTTTTTTTATTTTTAATAAATTTGCAAAAACCTCAAACTTTTTTCACGTTGTCATTATGCGGTGTTGTGTGTTGAATTCTGAGGAAAAAAATGAATTTAATTTATTTTGGAATAAGGCTGTAACATAATAAAATGTGGAAAAAGTGATGCGCTATGAATCCTTTCCGGATGCACTGTATGTATATATGGGTATGTCTGTAGGATTCTTAAAAGCAGATGTATTAAATGTTGCAAAAAGTGTGCATTTTACTGTATTCCAAGAGAATTCAATGTAAAACAGTAATTCTGGGTAACATTTTCTTGCACTCGTAGTCGACGTGTACAGTCAAAACTTGGAGTGTGCCCATGAGCCAAGTAATTCCCAAATTAAGCAAAATATAATTGTCCTGTTTGTGGATGATTCACCAATTTGACTGACCTTTATACATTTAACAATAATTCTGAACTGATTACACAAGAGTCAAGCCACCTACATATTTCACTGGCATGTCGGTGGTCATGCCAGAAGGAACATTAGTCAAAAATAAAAGGGAAGGGTGTGTGATAGAGTAGATTAAAGTACCACAGACCAACTATCCAATGTTTTAATGCACAAAAAAAAAACTAAAAACTTGCAGGTGATGCAGCAAACGTTTTGATGTAAGAAAATGTGCCTTCTGTATTTCTGATGCATGCTTATGACAACAAATGGGATCTGGAAATAATCGTTTTATTGCATATTCCTGCTACAATGTTTCTTGAGGTAAGGATATATTTTCGCTTGTATGAATTCTTGCTTAAGTATGGAAATAAATCAAAATGAAACCAACCATGTGGCATGAACAGGTTTCCTCTTGAAAGACCAAATCATAGTAAACATGTCCCGGAAGGATTAAAGGATATTGTTCAAGAGAATACAAGCACTGAGGTAACATGCGCAGCTGTTCTTCTGTTAAAATGACTGAATTTCATAATATGTTTTTTGTTCAAAAATAACGTGTAAGGTATTGTGTGTAATCTCAAGACACGGATCAATACTTGAAAACTGTCTTGGCTGGAATAATGAATGTATATTCTGTAATTTGTATGAATTTTGTTTTTGGAGTCTCCCAGACTCCACTACAAGATGACAGGAATGGCTATGTATTTTTAAAATTGTAATAGAAAATGCTACATTTTAGAGCACAATTTTGTGTGGCAAATTATTATATACCATGTTTGTGAAGAAATAACTTTGACTTGATAAACACCAAACTTATCCTTTAAGTCCCTATCTAGCTTGTCTTTGAAAAACTTAATGCTTAAGAAATGTTATCAATTCGTCACAGACCCCACAATCAAAAACTAAAGGAGGCCATCACTTGATGGCTTTTTACATCACTTGAATTGGAATCTGTAGTGTATGAAAGCCATTGAGCTACACAAGTCTGTTTGGACTATGTTTAACTTGATGGCATTGGAAAGTGCTGTTAAAGAACATGTGTTTAATGTTCTGTGAGAAGTAACTAAAAAAATTGAAATGCTCCTGCTTTCATATCTGATTTCATATTGATATACACCCTGCATTTTATGTAATGCATACATTTTCTAACTTGTTAATAATTTAAAGAAAATAAGAATCTATGATTCAGTGCTTAACACTTCGTTTCACTAAGTTGAGTAGCATATCTCAGTATCTTAATCAGGATAAGGAGTGAATCTTCATTTGGGAGAGTATGTATGCATGCCCAGGATTCAAGTACACATTACATGCTTTCAATTTACATTTTAAACAAATATCAAATGAGCCATAACCTATTCTTTATTTGAATGCAGATATTATTTTAACAATTGCTGCTGGCATGCTCAGTTTACTTGTAGTGACAAGTCAAGTAAAATGACACCTTTTATTGGCTAACTAAAAAAGATTACAATATGCAAAGCTTTCAAGGCAACTCCGGCCCATTCTTCAGGCAAAATGTTCCAGTTCCAGTTGAATTTCCAGTTTACTTGTAATTGTTATTCAATGGAACCCAGGGAGCAAACTAGATGTAATCCTTGTAGAAAAAAAATATACAGCTTTGTCAGAAATAATCAGAATCCCTAACCTTGCATTTATAGCCATTTGTATCAACCACATCTGTCTCTGAAAAGCAATTAGTGATGTTTTGTTCAGTTTGGTGAAGTCTTTGTGTGTATTATGAACATGTATAGCTCCATGTCCTGCTATGTCAAGTACTATAAGATTTAACATAGAGACATTAGGCAGTAGACACTTGCATTTATCTGCACAATGCTTTGTTAACCTGTAGTAGAATGGGAATGGACTGCTCATGATGATCCAACGTACAATTAAAGCAGCACAGGTCACTCTTCTGTGACTAACCTGACTTCTGCTACTGTCACCACTGCCCTACGAGATTCTTTTGTCCTTTCTGCTGGCTTGATTGTTGTATGTAGAGAGAAAATGCATGTGTATTTGCACTTGTGTTAGATGTTGTTATCGCTAATGGAAACGTTCCATTGCTGAAAATTCATTTTAAAAATGACTTTTCATTTTTTTTATCAGTACTAAAGAGAGCAGATTTTTGTTTTTTGTTTTTTTTTTAATTCTGTATATGGTTAATATTTATCCCAAAAATTTGTCACTAAGTTTTTTTTTTTTTTTTTTATTACACAGAAACTAGGTTGTTTTTTTTTTTTTTTAATTTTTATTTAATAAAGTCATGCAAGTTGTTTTTAGTACGGCCTGTTTTGTGTTATGTTTTAATTTGTGAATTATGCTTAAAAATGCAGGCAGTGTAATAGCACTAGCAGTATATAAACTTTTGTAATAAGTTCAAAAACAAATTAAACGAAAGTACAGGAGGGTAAATATTGTGGGGGGTATGGGGGTTCACTCACATATTCTTACAGTACACTGAGGGACCTTGGAGGAATAAAGATTGAGAACCACTGACCTTATATTAAATTACATGTGTACTTCAGTGATTCTTTAAAATTAATTAAATATTAAAAAAAAAAAATAGAACTTGTGGCACTGAAAGAGCTTGAGTCCCAGTGCTTGAAAGTGATGCATATATAAATGCTTTTATTAACTGATCATATAGCAGTTTAAATAATGGATTACCTTAAGTTGTGTGCAACATTCTTAAGAAGCAAATGATGCATTTTTCCATACTTCAAAGTGAAACTCAGGAAAAAATGAATTATTGTATTTTATTGTTAGTCTAAAACACATTACGTTTTTATTTTGGTGAAGCTAGACATATTCCTTGGTTTTCTCTTTTTTGTTTAATGTTAGTTACGAGCACAATATTGCTTGTGAATCTTCACATCCATTTGTCCTTGCTGAATATTACCATTCTAGAGGAATGTATAGTAGAGCGATGATGTGGCTGCATCATGTCTACTAGGTGTTATACAGTTACCATAACTATGCAACAAAGAGAAAACACAAATCGTGACCTAGTTGTGTGTAACGTAAAACACGTCAGAGTCATGTACTTCCAGATGAGGTGAGGTGAATAACCTAAGCTCCAGTTTCTTTAAGGTGTTAGATTTTCCCTGGTAGTTGCTTAGTAAACAACATCCACTGTCTAAGGTGTGGAAGAAAGTCAGAAAGACAAAAACCTAGGCAGGAGGACATTTTATTTTCTTCTCATGAGAAGGGACCCTGTGGCCCACTGTTTAGTCCCCGAACTAAGGCACAAAATCATATTCATAACCACTTTATTAGAATAGGTTTACACAGCACATGATATAATGTTAATATTTCACTGATTACTTCTTTCAGAAGCATGATTTAATTACTCTGCAGAGTACTTTGCTTATTTGCTAATTACATGCTGGCAACTTAATATTCTTTATTCTAAAAGGTTGAAGTCCAGACTGTGTGTGTACACAGTTTAACAATGTTTAACATTCCACTCTTTTTTTTATCTGGCACAATATCGTTTACATTACATTTTAATCTTACAGAAAAATTACATTCTTACCTTACAGTATAAAGAGACATTAAATTTTGACCTTACAAATTCTTAGCAGGGTATTCCACTGCACTAAAGCATGCTATCCCTCCCATTAAGGCAAAAACACTAAAGATTTTCTTCCACAAAGGATTGTGTACTGTTTGGTTACCAGGCTAGAAACTGCGCTGACATTTCTTTGAAGCAAATAATTTTAAGTAATGTTTTTGACTGAAAACATTTTTTTCTTTGCTTCTTTAATGCATTAATCACCATCTTATTGTTTTATATTTGTTTAATTCACCAGATAAGGATCCTCCAGCTGAGAAGACAGTTTCCAATTTAACAATTAACTTTGGACCTCAGCACCCAGCAGCGCACGGTGTACTCCGGTTGGTCCTTGAGCTTAGTGGAGAATCCGTTAAAAAATGTGACCCACACATTGGTTTGTTGCATCGTGGGACAGAAAAACTTATTGAATATAAAACATACTTGCAGGTAGTCCTTTTTAATTATAACCGTTCAGTTACATTGTCATGCACTACTAATTAAATTATTTTTTTTATTTGATTTATTGGAAGTTTTAAGAAGTATACAGCACTAATTTTGCCCCTTGTTGTTGTTTGCTAGGCACTGCCTTATTTTGACCGGCTTGACTATGTATCCATGATGTGTAATGAACAGGCCTATTCCCTGGCTGTGGAGAAGCTGCTTAACATTCAGCCACCACCCCGTGCACAATGGATTAGAGGTAAAACTTCTAAGTTGTTCTGGTTTTTGCAACATATGAATATTTGACTTACTAAACAAGTGTCCTTTCCAGTCTTTGATGAGTCAATATTGTATCTCGGAACCATTTCAATATCTGAGGGACTATATTATACATAAGTGTTTTAACAAGTACAGGACCTGTAGAAAGTGTACACTTCATAAAATATATTATACCTTGTTACTGATAAGAAGCTTCTTTGGACACTGCCAGATTTCAAAGTTAATTGGGTATGTTGCAATAAACTCACAAATTATTCAAAAGCAATAACGGTATTTTTTATATACTCAATGGTGTCTTCTTTCAGATAAATCAATTTTTCATGTTGTTTGTTGTCTTTTGTTATTACAATATGTGATTTTCACATGTATATGTGAGGTGAGCAGTGTATCTCAGCTGAATGAATCTGCTCTCACCTACATCAGCCCACATACAGTGAAAAACACATTACCATTGGATAGCTGTATTTCACACCTTTCCAGTGTTGGGTATGATTGGTCATTTGTACTACATGTCATAGCTATGCATAAAAGGCAGGGATTATTGTGTATGTGACAGCTAATCTTTATGCACATTCTTCTTTGAGAGTGCCTGAGGATTGTTCGGTTAATGTGCAATAAGGCTTCAAGTTTTTAGTCGGGGAAACGTTTTTTTTTTTTTTTTTTCATTGGGAAATTTAAACATTAATAAGGATGAGTGTAATTTATCTCCATGGGCAAATAGGTGGACAAATTCTGACAGCCACAATTTCAGTGTCTGAATTACAAACTGTAGTTTTAACTGTAATATGCTCCCTTTTACTCCATTTCTCATTCACACAGATGACTAGTCTCCCTCCTGTTTTTCTTTCCACACTGCACTTTTTTCTGTCTGCTTGAGTAAGATGAAATCTGTCCAGCATTAAAACAGTGTCAGGTATATCAAGTTTAAGACAGCTCTACATAAGGCACAAAATGCCACTTGACTTGCATGCACCATGACCCACTATGAGTGCAGACAGTTCATCCAATTTATTTGACAGCAATCAAACATTTTTCATTACAATAGATGGCAAAACCTTTTCACCTTGCTTTTACTTTTGCACCGACACGTTGTCCTCTCAGTCTGTGAACAAACAACTCCTGTGGTAAAGTGAAACTGAGCTGCGATTGCAGGGCAAGCAGCTGATTTCTGGAGTATTTAATATAGCCCGGTTTTATTTTTTTAGTGTCTCTTTTGTTTCCAGGTGGTGTAGATATAAGGCAGCTTTTGGGTCCTCTTTGTGACTCCATCCAAGTTCGCACCCAGTTTGAAGTGCTGTCAGGACAAGCTGGCACCTGGGTTTTGCGTACATTCATCGATATGTTTAAGATACATTTAAAATCATTTTTTCTAATTTGTCGTGGCTACTATCAGTGCTAAGCCAGATCGGTTTTAATCTTAATTAAAACAAATCAATTAATCATTATCCAACCTGCTATTAGTAAATAAGGTAAAGTAAACAAAAAGGAAAAAAGAGAAATACGGAGCTTCTGTAAAAAGGCTGCTGGTTGCACAACGCCTGGCTGTCAAAAAAAAAAAAGTGGTTATGGTCCTCATGTTTTTTAAAAATCACTGGTCGGGAAACTGGCAAAAGTTAAACATCATTTTGTTCCCCTATGTCCTTATAAAGCAGTACAAGTAAATGGTGCAGGATGGAGTAGTAAATTTAGGCCAGTTGACCTTAATTTTAGTTAAATTAATAAAGGCTAGAAATTCCAATTCTAGAAGCAGTTTAAGTAGTACACTATTACTGCCAAAGTACATAGGGTAAATAACTTACAAGAATTATCATTTTGGTTTGGAATATTGCTTTAAATAGAACACCTACCTATGTAGTCTTATAAAATAATTCAGTGACCTTTAGGTTATGTATTAGTAGCCACTACAAACAAATCCAGTAAAGCTTGCTTAGGTTTCTTCTTGTGACAAATACAAATGCCAAAAATTTCTTACAAATTTTAAGAATTGTATGAAAATATCATGGATTATGATTTCTTGGCAGTTTCATGAGATGATAGATGTAATTTGCAAAGTTATTTGGCATAGCAGTTATTGGGTTATAATAGCACTTTGTAATTTGTTTTTATGTGTGTTTCTTTTTTTAAGTCTTGGAAATTACAGCAGTGGAGCAATGTCTTAAATAGATTTTTTTTAATGTCTTAATTTTTTGTGCTACTTATGATTGTTGCTCTTTTTCAGTCTTATTTGGTGAGCTCACACGAATATTAAATCACATCATGGCAATCACCACTCATGCTTTGGATATTGGAGCAATGACACCTTTTTTCTGGATGTTTGAAGAGAGAGAAAAGGTAAGATTACAATGTCTCGAGTTTCTGTTTATTTTAATATATATATATATATTTTTTTATGTTGGTTTTTGCTGTATAGTATATTGCCAATATTGGTGTTGGTTTCAAGCAGTGATAAGGATTTTTACTTTTATCTGTATTTAATGATAGTTTATGTGTAATTCATAAAGCTGTTAATAAAATTTTGGCATTTTAGCTGCCTGATCCAGAAAAATAACACAGCTAGTTCTTTAAATCATCATAATAATAATCTGACTTCGCTGTGTGCCATGCAAACTCAGCAGCTCACGACATGCTCACAACATGCTTTCACTGACTGGTGTATGTCTGTACCCTTGCAAAACAAAAATGTTACCTCTGTTTAAATTATCAATGGAAGGCACATAAATACACACTAATAGCAAAGAAGAGAATTTGTAAATTACTGACACTGGCCAAATTAACGCAATATTTAAACTTTGCTAGCAGCACGTTGATGTAAATGGTGGTAATACAAACGGCCCTTTTGCACTGGAATAGCCACCCTAGTATAAACAGCAAGTGTCTGAATAGACGAGCTGCAGTTTCTTTTGACATGCAGCATAACAGAAAAGTGATGTGAACTTGAAGTCAGTTTATAACCACTAAATCATTTGCCAGTGGATGCCTGTATGACAAAAAAGCAAATCCATGAACAAAATTACAAATACTATTAACAGAGCACATGCTAAGGAAATGCATCCATCCCATTTATGTAGTGTAAAAAGAGAAATTTAAAAACGCGCTCAAAACGCTAGACCCAATGTGTATAATGCTAAGTCACCTACACTTCACTGAAGCAGTGCTCATACAAAAGTATGAAGAATGCAGGCAAAAGGGTCACTCGGTTGTTAAATCAATTGACTATTTTGTATGCAGAACAAATCTGTGGTCAATCCACACATTTAAACCATATATCATATAAGCACTATATTAATAAGAACTGTAAACTAATAAACAATTGCTTACATACCTCATTCCTTAGGGAGTAAAAGATCTTTGTCCAGTATCACTGGTCTTCAAAGAAAATTGACTGCTGCTGTATGGCCAGGAGCCATGTTGTTGCTGTGAACACAAAAATGTAACTGTGGTCTGTGATTTATTGTACTGAGTAGCAGAATATGAAAGTGTAATTTATTTTATGTTTTGTAGGAATTATTTAAATATTAAAAATTAGTTTAAAATTGTGTAGTGTTCAGGGAAGAGGTATTCAATAAGATTACACAGTTATGATTACTTTTGACTTGACATATACATCCCATATGTGTGAGTGTATATGTTGGGTCACTAAAAACCCAAGGTATGTAATAGTTTTTCTGAAACTTACATGTGTAGCAGGGTTAAGAAATCTTCATAAAGCTCAGGAATTGGTGTTACCAGCAGACATGCAAATTGAGAAATAGCTGCTAAGCTGTCTGCAGATGGTTGATGCAAACAGCAAGTGTAATCGTCTACAGTGGTGGAAAACCAATTTACATTACATGTGCCACCTTACAAAGATAAACATTTCTGCAACCAATGCCCATCTGAAAGGGTGTTTAGAATGAGTTGGAAACATTGATACTTGGTATAGAGTATCACTCAAGCCCAAGAGTATAGATATGTTTTTCTTTCTATCTTACAGCCTGTAACAGTTCCCACAATACTGAGTAATTTAAAGCATACATTCTCTGTGTCTGCCCTACAAGTAGAACACACACTTCACAGAAAGCATCACTACACAGAAGCACCTCTCCTTAAAGTATTCAATGATTTAATAATGGCTTCAGACACGGATGAATTTCCTGTGTTAGTATTGCTTGATCTTAGTTTGGCCTTTGATATGGTTGATCATAAGACCCTCTAAATCATTCTGTGGGTATCGCTGGTTCAGCTTTGGCTTGGTTCACCTCATGTTTATCTGATAGGAGTTTCTTCATCTCTGTGGAGTATACTTCTGAGTGTACTTCTGCATCTTTGACTTGTGTGGTGCCCCAAGCATTTGTCCCCAGACTTATCTTGTTTTCACTGTACAGTAAACCCTCATTTATCGTGGTTAATCCGTTCCAGACTCTACAGCGATAAATTAATTTCCGTGAAGTAGGATTTTTTATTTATAAATTGAATATTTTCACAGTTAGAGCATAGAAAACCTGTTTACGACCTTCTTAATAAGTTTAACATTATTAGAGCCCTCTAGACATGAAATAACACCCTTTCGTCAAAAGTTTAAACTGTGCTCCGTGACAAGACAGAGATGACAGTTCTGTCTCACAATTAAAAGAATGCAAACATATCTTCCTCTTCAAAGGAGTGCGCGTCATTAGCAGAGAATGTCAGAGAGAGAGAGAGAGAGAGAGGGAGAGAGAAAAGCAAACAATCAAAAATCAATAGGGCTGTTCGGGCTTTTAAGTATACGAAGCACCGCCGAACAAAGCAGCTGCAAGGAAGGGAGCAATGTGAAGGTAGTCTTTCAGCATTTTTAGAGGAGCGTCCGTATCCTCTAGGCCAGTGTGCGAACAGCACCTCTGCTCACACCCCCTCCGTCAGGAGCAGAGAATGTCAGAGTGAGAGAGACAGAGAAAAGCAAACAATCAAAAATCAATATATGCTGTTCGGGCTTTCAAGTATGCGAAGCACCGCACTGGAAGTATATTGTATATCATTGAGGAGTTTTATTTAATACGTAATATGTGCTCTGATTGGGTAGCTTCACAGCCATCTGCCAACAGCGTCCCTTGTATGAAATCAACTGGGCAAACCAACTGAGGAAGCATGTACCATAAATTGTACCCATTGTCCGCAGAAATCCACGAACCAGCAAAAAATCCATGATATATATTTAGATATGCTTATATTTAAAATCCGTGATGGAGTGAAGCCGCGAAAGTCGAAGCGCGATATAGTGAGGGATCACTGTATATGCTTCCTCTAGCTCAAATTATTGATGCTCTTAATGGTATCTCCTACTATTTTAATGCCAAAGATATTCAGCTTTATTGTTCTTACATTGTTTTTAAAACAGTAAATTATAATACATGAATTAGTGCTGGGCAATTCTGAAAAAATTAAATATCACAATATTAGGATATCTATCAATATAATTAAATACATGTTAATAAAGATAATAGTACTATGCCTCTTTTTTTTTGAACACCTCTTCCTAGAACACTAGGAATTTTTCCTACAAAACATTACATAGTCATGTAATGCTACTCCGTACAATAATCGTAGGCCACAGTTACATTTTTGTGATCACTGCAACTAAAATTATGAAGGAAGTTAGTACAGTGGATTGAGACTGTTACTTTAAAATGATTTCTTCAAGAAGAGGGGGACACAGTTGAAAACTTAAGTGTAAATTTCGCACAAACTTTAGGAAGATTTTGTTTACACAGAGAACCATAGACACGTAGAATACACTACCAAATAGTGTAGTAGGCAGTAGGACTTTTAAAGCTAGACTTGTTTGGAATTTATTTTCTTATCTTTTGCATCTCTAAAATACGAGGGATATCCAGAAAAAAAGGTTACAAGTGCCCTGGAGGGTGCAGGGAATTTTTTTTTTCGAAGGTTGGCATACCTGTGTGTAGGGGGGTCCTAACGGTCAAACTAAGCCCGGGACCGCGTCAGTCAGTTGTGAAATGTCATCACAGCAAGCGAGTTCGTCAACCTCTGCTGAGGCTGTTTCCTCCACCTACCGCCGATGCGAGATTCGTTCAGTCATCAAGTTCCTCACTTTGCGTTGTGAATCCGCGGCCGAGATCCATCGTCAGCTTGTGGAAGAATTGTGAAAGAATTCTTGGGTGGGAAATGTTTTTCCAACGATGAGGAGGTGAAGGAGACAGTGGAGAAGTGGCTTTCGGAGGTGGAACGGAGCGTATTCGATGAGGGTATAAAAAAGCTGGTGCCCAGGCTGAAGAAGTGCATCGAAGTTGACGGCGATTATGTTGAGAAATAAACACATATTTTGGAACATACCCTGTAAATTTGGTTGAAATATATTCATTTTTCGATTTTTAACAGCTGTTGTAACCTTTTTTTTCTGGATATCCCTCGTACCTACCTAATAAGCAACAAGATAGAAACACAAATGTAATACACATATATGCAGTCATAAAAAAGTTTGGGAACCCTTCTTAATTCTTTGGATTTTTGTTTATGATTGGCTAGGCTTTCAAAGTAGCAACTTCCTTTTAATATATGACATGCCTTATGGGAACAGTAGTGTTTCAGCAGTGACATTAAGTTTATTGGATTAACAGAAAATATGCAATATGCATCATAACAGAATTAGACAGGTACATAAATTTGGGCACCCCAACAGAGATATTGCATCAATACTTAGTTGAGCCTCCTTTTGCAAATATAACAGCCTCTAGACACCTCCTATAGCCTTTGATGAGTGTCTGGATTCTGGATGGAGGTATTTTTGACTATTCTTCCATACAAAATCTCTCCAGTTCAGTTAAATTTGATGGCTGCCAAGCATGGACAGCCTGCTTCAAATCATCCCATAGATTTTTGATGATATTCAAATCAGGGGACTGTGACGGTCATTCCAGAACATTGTACTTTTTTCTCTGCATGAATGTCTTTGTAGATTTCGAACTGTGTTTTGGGTCATTGTCTTGTTGGAATATCCAACCCCTGCGTAACTTCAACTTTGTGACTGATGCTTGAACATTATCCTGAAGAATTTGTTGATATTGGGTTGAATTCATCCGACCCACGACTTTAACAAGGGCCAAGTCCCTGAACTAGCCACACAGCCCCATAGCATGATGGAAGCTCCACCACATTTGACAGTAGGTAGCAGGTGTTTTTCTTGGAATGCGGTGTTCTTCCGCCATGCAAAGCGCTTTTTGTTATGACCAAATAACTCGATTTTTGTCTCATCAGTCCAAAGCACTTTGTTCCAAAATGAATCTGGCTTGTCTAAATAAGCATTTGCATAGAACAAGCGACTCTGTTTGTGACGTGAGTGCAGAAAGGGCTTCTTTCTCATCACCCTGCCATGCATATGTTCTTTGTGCAAATTGCGCTGAATTGTAGAACGATGTACAGATACACCATCTGCAGAAAGATGTTCTTGCAGGTCTTTGGAGGTGATCTGCAGGTTGTCTATAACCATTCTCACAATCCTGTGCATGTGCCGCTCCTGTATTTTTCTTGGCCTGCCAGACCTGGGTTTAACAGCAACTGTGCCTGTGGCCTTCCATTTCCTGATTACATTCCTTACTGTTAAAACTGACAGTTTAAACCTCTGAGAGAGCTTTTTGTAGCCTTCCCCTAAACCATGATGCTGAACAATCTTTGTTTTCAGATATTTTGAGAGTTGCTTTGAGGGTCCCATGCTGTTACTCTTCAGAGGAGAGTCAAAGGGAAGCACAACTTGCAATTAACCACCTTAAATACCTTTTCTCGTGATTGGACACACCTGTCTATGAAGTTCAAGGCTTAACGAGCTAATCCAAACAATTTGGTGTTGCAAGTAATCAGTATCGAGCAGTTACATGCATTCAAATCAGCAAAAGTACATGGGGACCCACATTTTTGCACAGCCAGTTTCTCACATTTGATTTAATTTCATACAAGTAAATACTGCTTCACTAAAAATCTTTGTTTAGAAAACACCCTAGTACTCGGATGTTCCTGGGAAATGAAAGACATACCACTGTCATCTTTTTTTTGTTGAAGTAAATTATTATGCAGGCTGAGAGGGGTTCCCAGACTTTTTCATATGACTGTAGATACAAATAAATTCTGAAGAGACCCATTTTGTGTGAGCACTGTTTTCAAACTCAACACTGAAAACGCACATATAACAATACACACACTTCACTATGTAGAAATTTAAAGTGATATCGTACAGAGGCCATGTGTTTTAGGAAAGAAATATCTATTTGTTTTCCCTTTACAGTGGAACCTCAGTTTGCGAGCATAATTCGTTCCGGAAATGTGCTCGCAATCCAAAACACTTGTATATCAAAGCGAATTTCCCCTTAAGAAATAATGGAAACTCAGATGATTCGTTCCACAACCCAAAACTATTCATATAAAAATGATTAATACAAAATAAAAGTAAAAAAAGTAAAAATACATAAAACAAATTAACCTGCACTTTACCTTTAAAAAGAATCATGGCTGGTGTGAGTGAGTTCCTAAACTCATGTGGGATTCCACCCAACGGGACGACACGCGGAAGAGTGTCCCAAAGCAATCGCAGTCTCACAGCGCTGTAGCAGTTCGCCGTATAAGCGCATCCAAAAAGATCACAGACATGCTATAAGCGCCTGCCGTCAATGGGTGATACAAGGAACATTATAAAGATCCTGCTACAATAAAAACAGCGCTGTTGCTGTTTCAAGCTGAAGGCGGCTGTTGTTGTTAAAGTACTGAGACTCAGCTTCGTGTTTTGGGGCGCAAGATGGGGACTCTCACTTCACAGCGCGCACACACACACAGTCACAATACTGTAGTAAACAGTATACGCTTGTACGAGAGAGAGAGAGAGGGGGACGGGAGCAAGATAGATAAGGGGAGAGAGAGAGAGAGAGAGAGGGAGGGGAACGGGAGCGAGATAGATAAGGAGAGAGAGACGCGCTGTGCGAGCAAGAGAGATAAGGAGAGAGAGACGCGCTGTGCGAGCAAGAGAGATAAGGAGAGAGAGAGACGAGCTGTGCGAGCAAGAGAGATAAGGAGAGAGAGACGCGCTGTGCGAGCAAGAGAGATAAGGAGAGAGAGAGAGAGAGACGCTTGCGCGTGAGAGAGAACAACCATCAGGTCAGTTGTGATCACATGACGCTCAGCAGACAAAGTGTATCCATACTGCTCGTATTGCAAGACATTGCTCGTTTATCAAGTCAAAATTTATTAAAAAAATTTTCTCATCTTGCAAAACACTCGTAAACCAAGTTACTCGTAAACCGAGGTTCCACTGTACTTAGATTTTAATCCCTGAGGAATGTGGTTTGTAAGCACTTGTAGTTTACAGTTCTTATTAATATTGTACTTATATAGTATATGATTCAAGTATGCAAACTGACCATAGATTCGTTCTGCAAACAAAATAGCCAATAGATTTACTATCTGAATTAACTTTTTGCCTGCATTCTTCGTACTTGGTTGTGGGGGCACTGCTTTGGTGAAGTACATGTGACTTGGCATGGTACACTTTGGGTCTAGCATTTTAAAATTTTTAAATTCCTCTTTTTACACCATATAAAAGGGATGCATTTCCTTAGCAATGTGCTCTGTTTTAGCATTTGTAATTTTGTTTTCACGGATTTGCTTTTTTTGGGGGGGTAGGGGTCATGTCTGTAATTTACAAATTCTCTTCTTTGCTTGCAGCATGTATTTCTCTGTTTTCTGATTCTAATCGAAAAAGAGGTAATGTTTTTGTTTTGCAAGCATGCATGCACACCCGACAGTGAGAACATGTAAGCTGCCGAGTCTGCGTTGCACATAGACAGATGATCATTGTTATTAGTAGTAGTAGTAGCATTTAGATTGATATCCTCTCTATGTTAATGCAGCTATGTTATTTTTCTGGGTTGGGCACCTGAAACGACCAATATTTTATTCATAGATGTATGATTCACACGTACTGTAAGTATAAAGTTTGCAAACGATCATTACGTACTGTTAAAATTAAAAATCCTTATCATTGTGTGAAACCTATACTGGTATATGCAATATACCTTAACATCACTAAAGCAAATTATCTATCTGGAAATTCTTTTATGTTTGGTTAAATTTTGAAATACTGTGTAAAGTTTGCAAAACACATTTTGACAGAGTACTGGTGCTTTGATGGCATGGTATTTATTAACACATTTAAATATTAATTAAATATCATCATAATGCGATATTATTCATAAATATTGTGATAGTGAATTTTGCCATTATTGCCCAGCACGGATATTGGTTGTTTTGTGTTTCAGATGTTTGAGTTTTATGAGAGGGTGTCAGGAGCTCGAATGCATGCTGCCTATGTCAGGCCTGGAGGAGTTCATCAGGTAAATCTTATATTTATAAATATGCTGTTTAACCATTTTCATTACCATAGCATATCCACAGCTGTCTTTTGCTACTGCAGTATTGAAGCACATTCTAAAGATATAGTAGGAATCTATTAGTAAAAATGAAGATATTTCCTTCAACAAAAAACCTGGCAATCCATTTGTACTCAGTGGTTGGACAACATTATTTTTATATGAAAAATAGTGCAAGACCAATTGTGACTCTGAAGGAGTTTAAGAAGTCAGTGGATACAATTATCATTGATATTAATGGGCGGCAAATTTAGGCATTCTACAAAAAGTTTCTTTATGCGATCATGACAACATTGGGCAAACAAGGATGTGTGTCCTTAAATGGGTCACCTGGATAATATTACAGAGTGGTAGTTAAAATATTGTGGTCTGATAATCTGAAGTGGAACTGAATCTTATGCGATGTTCATAGTGCAAGATATTTATCCATCTTCACTGTAAAATGTGGTTATGTTAGCATTATTGGGAACTTTTTTTTCCAGTAGTAACTGGCTGTCTTTGAGACTGGCTGAAAGATGAACAGAATATAATACAGATTAATTAAGCATAGAACTGTCCCCCTTTCTAAGAAAAACAGGGATGAACTCACTTCAATAGCAACATTGCATTGCCTTGAAATGAGGAAGACTGTAATCTTTGAAGGTTCCTTTCAGAGTCCATATCTTAAAAATTAGTGTGGTGAATTGCTTATGTACTAAAGTGACTATAGCTGCAGATTGAAGTCCCATTTTACTTATAGTGCCAAGCAGAGTTGTGTTGCGGTGCAGCAGTCTATTAGCTAGAAAAAGCACTGTGAAGAAACTGTCTGTTACAGTTCTGCCTTTGTCCAGAAACAGCTCCATAAGCTTTATGACCTCAGGCTCAGAAAGTCTTTGCCCTGGGTTGTAGCTCAAAACACAGTTCTCAACAAAATGTTGTCAGATGTCCAAAATCGCAGCAAATCTGTTGTTTTTCACACATTCTGCATGGGCGTGTTTGTTGTTAAAACACAATGCCGCATGGTAATCTGATAGTGGTCACGAGACATCTTATTTTTGATTGCCGGTACAACAAGTAGTTCTGAGCAGGTATCAACCACAGCACCAACTGTGGTCATCGCTGCTCTTGTGAAAGAATGAAGATAAATGTCATCAACTCAGGGGAGGGAGAGGCAAGTTCATTGTACCACGTGAATGTCACTGATAGAATAAAACACAATAATAAAAAAAAAAAAAGTGCTAACTTTTACAAGCAGCCAAAATTTACACCGGGTATTACAAACTCAAATCAAATGTATATTTTTATTATATTATAATAGCAGCTCACTACTCAAAACGCAGAGTGGCTGGACTCGAACCCGGAACCTTTTCTCAACCCTTTGCCAGTCATACTGCCAACATTCCTACCCTCACTTCCACTCTCCTAACCTTCCTCATCTCCTCCTGCCTTCGAACACACCTTCACCCTCTTCTCCTTTGGCCAGCAGTAGCCAAATTTCCCATAGCACCCTATTTGCTAACAGTACTGGTGGAGGTTATTCTCCCGGGCCTCGACCGAACTGGTATGTCCGCATATTGGCGTGGCAAAATTTTACAAAGGATTCCTATCTTGATGTAACCCTCCCCTTTTATCCGTGCTTGGGACACAATGAAACACACTAGTTTGTGTATCCCACATGGCTGGATTTTTACTATTGCATAAATAGTAGGAATAAATATAGTCATTTTTCAGTTCAGATATGTAATAGCAGTAGTTATTCTTAAAACTTACTTGTTCATTTGTATTGATCGCTAATCAGTGTGGAAGCTGCATAATTGATTTGTCTCTTTAAAGCATTTAAGTAAACTGGAGGATATCGTTTCTGATAGGTGGAAAGAAATACTCCACTATTAACTACTATTAACGTAAATCTATTTATTTCATATGTGATATGTAGTCTCTTTTTTCTGTTATATTCGTTAGATAAAATGTCCAAAATATACAAGAAATCCTGATTCTTGGCTAAGAATGTGTACAAAGTAATTTTCTTTTCAAAAATGTTAACAAAAATTAGGTATAACATAATTGTTTTGTTTCTGTTTAAATTTAATGCACTCATGTCATGCTGCTTTCTGTAGTGACTTTTTTGATGATATCATTTTTTTTTCTTCTGGGTTGACAGAAAAAAAAATATCTGAAGGGCCAAAATTTTAATTATACAGTACAATTTAACTTTATTTCTAATAGCAATAGTCATTTGATTTTACAGTGTATTTATTATTGGTTTATCATTTAAGAAGCTATGCATGCAACATAATACATAAAATTACACAGCAGTATTTAAATGTGTTAAATATCGAAATTTTTAAATTCATTCATATTTTTTCTAAATACAGTAGGGCAAAAAACTACTTAAATGATTGTATTATCAATACTTAAATTTCTTTTGTGCTTTTGGATAGGATATGCCTTTGGGTTTGATGGATGATATTTATGAATTCTGCAAAAATTTTTCTCTACGAATCGATGAAGTGGAAGAGGTGAGTTAATGCATTTTACCAGCAAGTGGCTGGTATTTTTAAATAGTATCATTTGGGTTAGACATTTGTAATTTGGAAATTAAATATTCTGTATCCTTGGAAGAATACTATAGACTAGGATTGAAAATAAGTTTCTGCTGTCATTTTTAGAGATAGGTTAGTTGGTTATGATCAGTCTGTTGCTTTCTCATTGTAGAACTGTTGAAAATTGTTTTTCATTTTTAATTTAACAGATTCATTCCAGAAATATAACTACAAAATTTAAAACTTGTTAATTGTAAATACAAACAAAAAATGAATGTTAACATTGCATTCAGTCTGATTATGGAGTGTATCAATTATTGTTAATTTAAAAATAAGTATAATTAAATCAAAATCAGAATAATATTTTAAGGTTGTATTTTTATTTATCTTTTATATTTTTTGTTTCTACTGAAACACATCAATTTCCTCTTGCTTTGAAAGAATTAAAGAAGTGAATTTAACCATGCCATAATCACAATAAAAGGCATGCTTGGTACAGAAATACACAACTAACTTTACTGGAGTTAGATAGATACTTTTATTAATCCCAAGGGGAAATTCACAAAATCCAGCAGCAGTATACTGATACAAAGAAACAATATTAAATTAAATAGTAATAAAAAAAAAAAAAATTAAGTGAGTGTTTTAGCATTTACTCCCCCGGGTGGAATTGAAGAGTCGCATAGTGTGGGGGAGGAATGATCTCCTCAGTCTGTCAGTGGAGCAGGACAGTGACAAAAGTCTGTCACTGAAGCTACTCCTCTGCCTGGAGATGACACTGTTCAGTGGATGCAGTGGATTATTCATGATTGACAGGAGTTTGCTTAATGCCCGTCGCTCTGCCACAGATGTTAAACTATCCAACTTTACTCCTACAATAGAGCCTGCCTTCTTAACAAGTTTGTCCAGGCGTGAGGCGTCTTTCATCTTTATGCTGCCACCCCAGCACACCACCACGTAGAAGAGGGCACTCGCCACAACCGTCTGGTAGAACATCTGCAGCATCTTACTGCAGATGTTGAAGGATGCCAACCTTCTCAGAAAATATAGTCTGCTCTGACCTTTCTTACATAGAGCATCAGTATTGGCAGTCCACTCCAATTTGTCATCCAGCTGCACTCCCAGATATTTATAGGTCTGCACACAGTCACCTCTGATGATCACAGGGTCCATGAGGGGCCTGGGCCTCCTAAAATCCACCACCAGCTCCTTGGTTTTGCTGGTGTTAAGATGTAAGTGGTTTGAGTCGCACCATTTAACAAAGTCTTTGATTAGCTTCCTGTACTCCTCCTCCTGCCCACTCCTGATGCAGCCCACAATAGCAGTGTCATCAGCGAACTTTTGCACGTGACAGGACTCTGAGTCATATTGGAAGTCTGATGTATATAGATTGAACAGGACTGGAGAAAGTACAGTCCCCTGCGGCGCCCCTGTATTGCTGAACACAATGTCAGACCTGCAGTTCCCAAGATGCACATATTGAGGTCTGTCTGTAAGATAGTCCACAATCCATGCCACCAGGTGTGAGTCTACTCCCATCTCAGTCAGCTTGTCTCCAAGGAGCAGAGGTTGGATGGTGTTGAAGGCGCTAGAGAAGTCCAAAAACATAATTCTTACAGCACCACTGCCTCTGTCCAGGTGGGAGAAGGATCGGTGTAGCATATAGATGATGGCATCCTCTGCTCCCACCTTCTCCTGGTATGCGAACTGCAGAGGGTCGAGGGCGTGGCGGACCTGTGGCCTCAGGTGGTGAAGCAGCAGCCGCTCCATGGTCTTCATCAGATGTGACGTCAGAGCAATGGCCGGAAGTCATTTAGCTCACTAGGACGTGATACCTTTGGGACAGGGGTGATACAAGATGTTTTCCAAAGCCTTGGGACTCTCCTCTGTTCCAGGCTCAGGTTGAAGATGCGCTGTAGAGGACTCCCAAGTTCCAACGCACAGGCCTTCAGCAGTCGTGGCGATACACCATCTGGACCCGCTGCTTTGCTGGCACGAAGTCTTTTCAACTCTCTGCTCACATGGGCTGCTGTAATTGTGGGTGGGGATGTCTCACCTATGCTGGTATCAGCAGAAGGATGGTTGGAGGATGCAGTACTCCAAGGTGATAGTGGGTTAGGGTGATCAAACCTATTAAAGAAGTTGTTCATTTGGTTTGCTCTCTCCACATCTGTCTCGATGGCGGCACACCGCTTCGAGCTGCAGCCAGTGATAATCTTCATCCCATCCCACACTTCCTTCATGCTGTTGTTCTGCACCTTCTGCTCCAGCTTTCTCCTGTACTGCTCTTTCGCCGCCCTGAGTTGGACTCGGAGTTCCTTCTGCACGCGCTTGAGCTCATGCTGATCACCACCTTTAAAATCCCTTTTCTTCTGGTTCAAAAGGCCCTTGATGTCACTTGTAACCCATGGCTTGTTGTTAGCATAGCAGCGTACTGTTCTTACTGGAACTACAATGTCCATACAGAAGTTGATGTAATTAGTTGTGCATTCAACAGCCTCTTCAATGTTCTCACTATGTGACCCCAGGAATATATCCCAGTCTGTAGTTCCAAAGCAGTCTCTCGGAACCTGCTCTGCCTCAGGGGACCACTTCCTGAATGAGCGTGTGGTTGTAGGTAGCGCCCTCACTCTTGGTTTGTATTGAGGCTGTAGCAGAACCAGGTTATGATCTGCTTTCCCAAGCGCAGGCAGCGGGGTGGCGCTGTATGCGTCTTTAACGTTTGCATACAGTAGGTCGATAGTCCTGTTTCCCCTGGTGTTACAATCCACATACTGGGAGAAGGCAGGTAATGTTTTGTCCAGCGTTACATGGTTAAAGTCTCCAGCGATTAGCACAAGTGCCTCAGGGTGCTGCGTTTGTAACTTAGCAACTGCGGAATGGATGATGTCACTCGCTATCTCCGCGTTCGCTTGAGGGGGGATGTAAACAATAACAATCACGTGTCCAAACTCTCTGGGCAAGTAATAGGGACGCAGACTTATGGCCAACAGTTCAATGTCCCTGCAGCAATTGGAGATTTTAACGTTTACATGTCCTGAGTTGCACCACTTTGTATTGACATAGAGAGCGAGTCCTCCTCCTTTCTTCTTCCCGCAGGTACTTGCGTCTCTGTCCGCTCTAACTGTGCTAAACCCGGGTAGCTCCACGTTAGCATCTGGGATGGTAGTTGTTAGCCACGTTTCACTAAAACACAGCAAGCTGCATTCTCTGTAGGTTCTGACATTTTTCACCAGCACAGCCAGTTCGTCGATCTTATTTGGTAGTGAGTTAACATTTCCCAGGATCACAGAAGGCACCGACGGTTTATAACGCCATTTTCTCTCAAGTTGTCTCGATTTAATCTTATCTTTTATCTTTGCGCCGGCTCGGCTGCCCCGATACCGTCTTCTTACCTCGTCAGTTAAATAAGGAACCACACCGGCATGAGCATTTCTTCTCAGGGCTTTAAGCTGACTACTTGAATAGGCGAGTCTCGGAGTGTAAAAATCCATGTCAAGTAGTAAAAATAGTAAAAAGTGTCCAGGGAGCAATCCACATAAAAGAAAGTGGTAGAAGTGATCAGTGAAATAGAGAAAAATAGAGATAAAAAGGTAAAAAGATAGTCATATACGGAGCTGCTGGAAAAGGCTGCCACTCGGATGCGGCGCCGGAAATAGTTTATGATTATTAAATAGTTTAAATTAAATTAAATTATTATTAAATAGTTTATGATTATTAGTCATCAGTTTGTGACAGGCAACTTTAGAAAAATATACTTTTCAACTAAACAAAACCCCTTATGTTTGGAAGACCTAGACTGTTTCAATTTTAAAGTCTCATAGTGGCCTGCAAAAGTTTGGGCTTAAAATGTCTGTTACTGTGAATAATTAAGTGAGCAGAAGATGAACTGATCACCAACAGGCATAAAGTTAAAGATGACACATTTATTTTCCAGATTTTATGGAAGAATATTGTATTGATTTTGTTTTGCAAATTTGTACAGTGAAAAAAGAAAATGAGCATCATGCAAGAGTTTGGGCACACCAAGATATCTGAGGTCTTGGATACTTTTACCAAGGTCACAGACCTTAATTAGCTCTTTACGGCTTTGGCTTGTTCATAGACATTGTTACGAAACCCCATGTAATGCAAATTGCAAAGCAGTATAAATTCTCGGACTCCTCAAACTTAGTCCCAACAACCAGTAGCCATGGGTTCCTCTAAGCAGCCATTGTGCACTCTGAATAATAAAATAATTGATGCTCACGAAGCAGGAGAAGGCTACAAGAAGGTAGCAAAGCATTTTCAGGTAACTGTGTTCTCAGTTTGTAATGTTACTAAGAAATGGCAGTTAACAGGAATGGTGGAAGTCAAGTTGACGTCTGGAAGACCAAGAAAACTTTCTGAAAGAACTGCTCATTGGATTG